>UCOM01000089.1:0-147571 GCA_900474385.1 Ormyrus pomaceus
CCCTTAACTAGCCCCCATTACCACCTGAGAATATACCTTATGAGGACCTTATAATCATTCTCAGGTGCCTGTCTAGGCTCTCATTTTTTCCTTAAATCCGTTTCTACTCGGGATGTTTAAATAGACGTTCGCAAAATTAAAAATCACTCAAAAAGGGGGATAATAGGATCATCGTGGTATGGACGCTTGGCGAGGGCTTTTAATCAGTACATCGGCTTGTTTTCTGAAATCACCTACGAGCTAAGTACGTTTCCAAAGAGCATACTGAACATTGGTATTTGAAGTTGTGAATGCCCCCATAGAAAAATCAATCTATACAATCCAACGTCATAAGAAGTCTCAAAGCTTCAAAACTAAATAAAATATCGGTAAATTCATTGTTTATTTGGTCAGTACGAATTTAGATAAAGTGTTCGGCCACCCACTACGAGTACCCATCTTTTTATACCCAAACACCCGATTTGCCGACAGAAAGCTCGCGGAGCGAAACGCCCGAGGCCCGGACTTAATTGGCGGGCGGAAAGCGATAGCTCGAAATCCGAAACGTAACCGTGGCCACTTTGCCTAACTTGAATTTTATCGCAGCTGGCTCGAGAGCGAGAAAAAAGAATAAAAAAAAAGAGGAAAAGAGAGAAGCGCGACGCGGACGGCTGAATGCATCGACCTATAAATTTTACGAGCGCGGAGGGAAAAAGATGCTTCGTCCTCTCGAGGTGTCCATAAAATTTATGGATTTAAGGGGTTAAGAGTCCAATACCTGCCGCTGCGCCTCACCCATTCCGGAGCCTCGGGTATTTCGATCAGCCCCTTTTATTTTATTCCCTGCTCTCCTTTTACTCGCCCTTTTGGATTTGCTCGCGCCTTACTGCTCGAGATTTTTATACGCGCGTATTTCTTAAGCGAGAAATAGTGACCCTTCGGATTTACCTCCAGGATTTCGACGCTCGGAATTTTAATTTTCGCGCGTTTTCGAAAATTCGGCCGCCGGGCCATCGCTGAGCTTACGACTTTCCGATCCGCATTGTGTGTCGAGCAATAATCGTTAATTTATTTATTGGCGTTATGCTAATGCGTCCCGTATCCATAGATAAGCGAAATTTACGTTTAGTTTCAGTGCGTTTAATGAACAATAGTACCGGAATCAATTTAGGGGATAATGACTCCTGCGAATTTCTTTTATATCGCATTTCAATTTCTGTCTCTATTGATTTTGCATTCTGCATTTTCTACTCCGTCGCCTGAATAAAATATCGGTCATTTAAAATTCATTTTATTGCCGTTCCATTAACGAAAATCATTGAAAGCCCGCCGAACAAAAGAAAGTTCCAGTTTCGTGCGCATACCGTAAAACAAGTTTGTGTCAACACAGTTTTTCCGCGAAGCTTGAATTTTATGGTGTAAAATGATTGCTTTCTGGGTTTTCAGGTCGCACAGTGGTTTATGCGAATGCTTTTTACAGCGTATGTTTATTAGCACGAAGATACGGCTATACGTTTTCTGCATCTGATGTAGGATCGCGAAGTGGCGCTGTTGCGTGCAGGGCGCCAGATTTATTTAGCAATTTTATTTTTCCAATGGATTCTCTCATGTTTATGCATGCGGAGAATAGTTTTTTACGATTTATCTTGCCGGGCGCGAAATTCATGGCTTTCTTAAAAGGCAGTTTAATCCACTGGCCGCCTCGCGACGGAAGTATTTTTTGAGGGGGTTTTGGAAGTTCGGGAAAAAAAATTTTTACGAGGTTTAACCGAAAATTTAGGATTTCATCACACTAATGTGCCTTTTGCAGAAGCACTTAAGAGGAGTCGGAAGCCCAGTTTAATGCCCGAGAAACTTAAGCGAAATACTGCGCTGCACTTGAAGTTTCGTTCTACACGTGTGCATTAAAGTAAGGCTTAAAACTACTAAGAGCGTAAGCCTTTAAAGTATGGCAGTTTTATCTAGTTTTTGCTAATTAATATCAAACTATAATTGTAAGACAAGATATTCATCTATAAATTAGGTATTTATCAAAGGTAAATTTTTGTTTCAACTTTATAACTACTTGTTAACCCTTTCAAAGGAAGGACATATTTAGATCTTCCATGAGTTTAGGAGGTTTCAAAGGGTTCTTTTCATTTCATCATTAATTCAATATATTAATATAAAACTTCTACAAAACAGTATTATTAACCTTTTGAAATAGAGAGTTATATAAAAGTTCTTTAAATCCATCAAATTTCTTTCTGCCTCAGTAAATTATCCTAATGCATTTACCATCTATCATAATTATGTCCGACAAAAGTAGAACTGTTCTACTCGAAATAAAATCAAAGACCAGTCGAATTTTTATCCCACGCAAACAAAGTTCAGCCCAAACTTTTACAAAATAAACACCAACCTGCAATGACGACGCGAGCGGTGTGACTAATCTGACCCTCGCCGTTGCGCGCGATGCAGGTGTAGTCGCCGATGTCCTCGGTCTTGATCATCGAGATCCGTAGCTCGGTGCCGTCGTTGATGATCCTGACCGTCGAGGACGGATCGACCGGATTCGCGTCCTTGTACCAGAGCATCTCCGGCGTCGGAGTGCCCTCCGCTTGGCAGTTGAGGATTATCGCGTCGCCGAGGTTCACGTAGATCATCTCCTCGGGGGTGATTGTGAATCTGGGCGGCGCTGCAAATGTTTTAAATGCAGTTAGTTCATTTGGACGAGGACACTTGCGGTTAGTGATGTTATGGTTTTACGGGATGCTGATAAAATTCAAAGAAAAGTGAAAATTAATGTAATTGGTAAGAATAAATGGTAGGAAGAACGAAATTTAGGTATACGTTCAATTTCGTTTGAGTGATCCTATAGCTTAGTGGTTAGACATAATTTCTTTGTTTAATTACATTTGAAAGTTTTATTAAGATATACATTTTTAGTTTTGTGAAAGTACATTTAATATTATTTGACAAATTGATATTTTTTTTACGCAAAAAATGGTTATTTACATTTAACTTGAAACAATTATTTGAACTTGAAGACTACTAACAAGAACCTAAAGAAAAAAACATACCGTGAACGTCCAGGTGAAACCAGGTACCATTTTTGTTACTATTCGGTGACCGGTTGAGGAAGACGACTTTGCACTCGTACCATCCCTGATCATTCTCCTGAATATTGGTCAGATTGAGACTCGCGACGCCGTAGGGCGAATTCGGGCTGACCTTGGAGACGCGGCCTTCGTAACCCTCGCCGCTGTGGGTCGGGTATGACTCGTACCATATGTATATAGGTATCTCCTGCCCCTTGCATCAACACCAACAAGCAACATAAACGAGAGATCGGCAATTACCGTTTCAAGCTCCAACCTGACGCAACTGCTCGACCATTTCTGTCCCCGAAGTATACTTTTTACGTTTTTTCCGTGTTTTTTTTCCGCTATTGCGTCAGATTGGAGTGCTTAGGTGATACAATAAATGTCACAATATGAATGCAATGACGAGAATGCAAGTACGGAAATGCTTCGGCTGATGAATAATCGAGCGTCAAAGTGAAGTGCGTTACATGTACTTGGCTCGATTGTTCTAGATTTTTGAAATATTGATTTCGAATACAGAATGGCATTAATGCCGAAGCTGTAAAATAGTCCGTTTTTCACAGCTAATGACACAGTTAAATCGTCCAATCGAGCACGTCAATTACATTTTTTTATTCATGGAAAAATTTCACTTTTTATGTAGTTTATCCATCAGCGATGATAATAAGCTGCGTGCATGAACGCCACAGAAATGAACAAGTGCACGTTCCGTTTGTAGTAATGACAAGTAAAAAAACATGTTAGTGAAATTAATGACACTTTGAAAGAAATGCAATATTAGAAGGAAAAAAGGTGAAGCATAGGAAAAATGCCAAAAATCATGCGATTTACCAAAGATATTTGTAAAAAAAAAGCTGATTTCAAGGGAGAATGGGAAATAGATGGAAAAGTATGAATATGGATTAGGATGTAAAGAATACTCAATACTTTAATTCCAATTTTTTATTCTACAGATACATCAAAAGAATTATTACTCACAGTAAAACGTGCCTATTAAGTGATAAGCCAAAGAACTGTATATATACACACATTTATTATCTACATCAAAACATAAACCTTAGAAGCGAAAAATCCTTAAGAAAAGTTTAAAGTGTCTCGACCAATTGACGACTTTACAATGGCGTTCTCAGCGACAATCTATTTTCCATCGTTAAAAATTGAATGTATAAATCAGCTTGATGCCTCGTCCTTAATTTTAATTGCGAAATGTGCGTTTCGTGCGAAAGCAAAGGAAGGATCGAGGGGGAAAAAGAGAGAGAGAGAGAGAACAGCTCGGCGACTGGAAAAATCATAATAAAAAGGAATGGGAAAGCGAAAAAGCGAAGGTTCTCTCGCTTAAAAGCGCGGAGGGGCAATTCGACGAATCAAAGCGACTCTTGAGCCAAGTTGAAAGGAAGGGATGTCGGTCGGGTTGAAATGGAAAAAGTCTGGATTTCAGTGAAACTCGGATTAGCAAATGTGCTCAGCTCGTTCGACGACGTTGAGTGAAAAAACGGAGGCAAGAGATAAAGATAACGACCGAGAGAGACAGATTACTGGGGGTATAGAAAAAGGGGGAAAAACTTTTTCAAAAGCTTGTTAGGAATTTTTCAATGCCCTTTTTTCAGCCCGTTGTGTTTTAGAAAAAGTTACTGTTTTAATTCGTGGAAATAGTAAAGCTTTTGAAATTGACCCGTTCACGTCTGAATTCAATCAAGCCAATTAATGCATTATTTTTCGAGGTGCTTTTAACTTTTTGCAAAACTGTGCTTTTCATTGAATTAAGTTAAGTTCATTATAATCAATAAAACTGAAATTTTTCAACGAGTCATGTGGATACATTTTTTCAAGTAAAACATAAAAGTTGCAACATAAAAGTCACAATAAAATATTAAAATACTTCCCCCGATGTAAAAGCGCATAAAAGGTTTGCAATATTTACAAAAATAAACCGTATCCAAAGTTTTCGAAATCCAACGGGGAGGTAAAATAAATAATTTACGAAGAAACGGGAAAAAAACGTGATTGGAGAAAAAAATGGGGCAGTAAGAAAGCCGGTGAAAGCGCAGCTCGCCGGGCAAAGAAGATAAATAAAAACTCGAGTGCAAAAAGGTAAGAGGGGGGAGGGGGAGAGAGGAGAGAATGCACGATACTGGAATAAATTACGCGGCTAAAGAGTTCTTCCGGCGTCTGCCTCTCGCGCTTGTCGACTGCTTTTTCGCCGTCGTCGCTATTTTTGCGGCCCGTATCTCCCTTCTACCGAAGCGCGGAGTAAACATCCTTAACCTATTCATGAAAGGGCGCCTCTCCGGCCCGATAACCGCGTAAGTAGAGTCGGACACGATGTAGAATACTAATATTCGATGTACGCCGGGGATACTCTCCTTAAGGAACTTTGGTTTATTGCCCGAGCCGCTTGCTTGTGAAAGCGCTAATAAATTAATTAAGTTCCGGGGCCGCTATTGGAGTTGGGAGTTAATACTTAACGGGAGTAGTTTTCAGTTAAGCTCGTATTACAAAGGATATCGTTTTGATTTACATCGCCGGCTTTGATCTTCAATTTTCATGAATAAGCGAGGCGGAGCGCGAGTTTGTTTTCACTCGGCAGTGGGGAATTTTCATTTTCGAATATTTCAAGTATGCAAATGTTTTTTAAATAAGTGGATGGACTCCCGAGGCAGAAATTGTTAGAAAACGAAGTGAAGAAGTCAAGTGGGTCAGAAAGCTGCTCGTAAAGCTCCTCTTCTTTTTCTAAATTTTTAGATGAATTTGCAGATCTCCAATTATTTCGTTTTAAGGAAATGCAGACAAAATATTTTCGTCCGCCGTCCTTTATGAAATTGGAAAGGAGAAACTATCGTAACGGAATAACAGATTGGACTGCTGACTGATTAAAAATATGGAAAAGCGCAGGCGAATCTTGTTAACTCGCCTCCCCGAAGAAAACCGTGCGCTCGTATATAACGTTCAAGTTACATCTGGTCAGTTTTCTTACATCGAAAAAGTGAAGACCCTCCTCGAAGCCCGATGTAGGTCAGGATTTTCAGCTCTCGGGGAAAAGAGAGGAGAGCAGCATAGAAACTGGTAAGTCCCGACGGGTAGGTTTTGATAATTTATCCGTAGAACAAGAGGAAGAAAGAGAGAAGGATGTTGAAGTAACATTGTGCGCCGAGGTAACGAGGAAATAAAGTTAAGAAACTACTCCTGCACCCCCCCCCCTCTCCTCCCTCCTTTCTTACGAATCCCAAATGCGCAATATGAAAACTCATTTTGAATTTCCTACGACTTCATTTCCCCTTTTACGATTTAAATGCGACGCTCGTCGATAGAAAAAAAAGGAGAGATTTTCTTTTAAATTAAAACTTCGAGACACTTTTGTTTGCTTGCTTTATTAAGTTATCGATTGAAACCGTTCGTTCGACTTCGTTCCTTCAATACAGAGGCACAAAGTTATTGTTCGAACGTTTCAGCAAAAAGTAAATTTGATAAATAATTTTCAACCAGAAATATTCGAGGAAAAATGTTCCAGCGAAAATTCTAAATCTTTCTTTCAAAATTACGGTGACATTCATCGTCATATATGTTTCTATACGAAAAATCAGCCCGCATTTTCGAAAAACAGCTTCAAAATTCATATAACAATTCGTTTTCATCAACTCGAAACAGCACCCGAAGCTTTCAAATATACATCTGGGAGCCACCGGCAGAACGGTAGCAGCGGGTCTATTTAACGCCACTCCGCCGAAAAACACGCACAGAGGCTCGCATTTCCGAGCGCCGTCCAATATATCTCATCCGGCCTGCAGCAATAATTCGCAATCAAAAACACTCAATTGGTCAGCTCACTTGGGCGCACATAACGCAAACGAAAAAAAAAAAAAAAAAAAAAATCGCCCGGTGCGCGTTAGGGTATATATACACATATATATCCGCCACAATTGCAACGGGTGAGAGAGAAGCGCGGTGGGCAAAATCATGCGTAATGAGGAGAGGACTCATTCATGGGGGTTCTCCGCGGCCGCGCGTCAAATGTTTGACGCAAACGCGGAGGGCATTGGTTCGTTTGCGCTTCGGGGACAGTCACGCTCGGGCGAGCCGTTAAAGCGGACGCTTCATGGGAAATTCATTCGCCGCCGGAGTTTTCAATCTGCCGCCCTTGAAAGCCAATGAAAAATTAATCGAACCTGCATCCCCGAGTCCGAGTCCCTTTATGGAGTTTTCGCGGAAGAGTTTTACCAGGAAACGGGGGAGCTTTGAGGAGGATTTGTTGAGGCGGACGTTGATACTCCGATGTCGATCAGTTTATTTTATTTTATTTTTTTTTAGTTTGCTCTGGTTTGCGAGTGAATATTTTATAGTCGACGGCTGCTTTTGAAAACGCTGAGCTGAGAGCTTTGAGAAAGCAGCTTTTCCAAATGGGTTTGTAATTTTGTTTACTTGTTATTGCGTGCAATTTGAACGTGTAATTTTTTAAAAACTTTGTTGATTGTTAATCTGCTGGTTGCGTTTTTTGTAATTCATTGCCTCGCTCGGAAGATCAACTTGTGAAATAAAGCAGAGAAGAAAAATGAAATAGGGTCACGGCGAAATTGCTTTACAATTTTTGTCTTTCTCAATTTAACGAAGGTGCGACTTGCAAAGAAAATTTAATTAGCACTCTCTTAAGGATTAATATATATTTTACTTAAACGAACTAAATAGCTTTAAAGTAAAGTGCCTTAGAGCCTTTGATTAATTAAAATTCTCACTTCTCCAAATGAAATGCAGAAATATCGTTAAAAATTATTCCATTCTCATGCAAATATACACGAGAAAACTTTAATTAATACGATCGTTTAAATTTTTATCTACAAGGAGGGTCGACTCAACTAACGAAATAACTTACAATTCAGCGCAGCCATCAGAGTCCAGGAAAAAAAAATAACAATTTAATTAAGAAATTACAAAAGTTACTCCCGAACTTAAACATTTATCTCAAGCGTACGTTAACGCTTTACAAAGTTCCAAGCGTAAACTCGGATAAATGCAGCGAGCTTGTAATTAAAGCATCTGCATCATGAATAAGCCACGTCTTGCTCCGGCGGCCGCGGTACAGAAGCCGAGAGAGCGACAAAAGTTCCACTTTCATCTGTCGCGAACTCATCAACATTTCATAAGGGATCGCCATCACGAAAATTCGCGATTCCGCAGAAGAGGAAGAAGAAGAAGAAAAAAGAGCCGACCAGTCGTTCAAATATACGGCCGCTCGGCTGGGAAAGAAAGACTCGGCGCGTTTGAGGGTTGATAACCCTGACACGGTTGAGTAGTTACAGTCCGAGCGTCGCTACTGGCTGCATTATGTATCACGACCTCCTAACCGCTCTCTTTCTCTTTCTGGCTTTAGTCGACCGATGGCTGCTCGTCCCTCTCTGGCTTGGCCCGAGAGCTGTATAAGGCGGAATCAATGCCGCGGCGGAACGGCGCGCGGCTTTTTCCTCTAATTTTTTACGTTTTATCCCCCCTTTCCCATTGCTCTTTCTCTCCCTCTCTCTCTTACTTTTTCAATCTATAGGTCATTCTCTTTCATCTATTCCGGGACGTAATGCTGAATAATTATGCGCCGCGCCCGGCTTTTTTCTGATCGCTTAGTTTTAGCGGCGACGGAGAAATGTTCTTTCCTGCTCGATTGGTTGAATATGTCGAGGTATTTATTTTGCGCGAGCTCTGCGTCGATTGACGGCTTAAACGTTTATTTTTTTCGAAAGAAATACGTTTATTTTGGGCGATTTTAATAAAGTTTGAAGAGAGGTTTTACGGTTCATTATTCTCGTTCTGGTTTTCATCAATTTTGCGATACTTCGCAAAAGTAATTAAATGTAAAATGATACACTCCGATTCGAGGGAAACAGCGTTTGATTGATTGAGATAAAATTTATATTTTGAAAGAGAGATCTCTCGGCAGTATTTTAATAACTAATAAATTCTCGTCTGATGAGCGAATCTCCACCTGTTTAAAAAGCATTTTACAAGCTCGCTTCATCCGAACAGCCTGCAAACGACTGCAAATTCGTGTCAAGGTAACGACAAACCCCATCATTATCAAAAAGACGACACGTTCGGAAAACAAACCGAGAGAGAAACGCAATTCCAGTCCGCAGTAAACCGGTCTCAAAAAAGCGCGAACCTCGCTTGCAAAAACTCTCGACTCGGTATATTTGTCCAGCAAAAACAAGCGGAATTCCTCGAACGAAAATTAATTCCATCAAACGGGCCGGAGCGAGCAGCGAAAACAGCGTTTTGTCTCCTTCGGAAGCAGGAGTTTTTCGTAGTGGCACTCGGCGCGCGTCATTCTTTTCCGGATCATCGACGTCGGTTTGTTGGGGCCGCGCGGCGGACCTCTCGAGAGGCGGCAGTTTAAGAGGCGCACCTCCTCGCCTTTGAGTCAAACACACACAGCAGCAGCAGCAGCAGCAGCTCCGACTTCTCTATTTTTAAGCCAACTACAGGTTAACGCTCAATCGATATCAGCGGCGGCTCTAGGCACTCCAACTCCGCCCGTCCTCCTCTTGAGGTTTGAGCCCCTCGGACTTTCAAAAAGTTCTCGTTAAATTAAATTCGCCGACTTCAAGCTGCTACTATCGCGGCGCCCCCTCCGAAAGAGTCGGACCACTTGCCCGGCTCTCGATCTCCCTTTGCGCGAGCGGCGGCTATCTTTCTCTCTCCCCGGCATGTTTTTCCCCCTTTGCCGAGACTTCGTCCTCTTTAACTATTTTCGGTCATTGATTTTTCTTCGGCCGAGCGTTTCTTTGATTCCTTTTTTTCTTTTTTTTTTCGTGCGCCGGGCGGCGCCGGGGCTCTCTATCGCTTGTTTGTTTTTAAAGTCGGTTATTCGAGAGTCAACAATTTAATTCGGCTAGATTTTTATGCTGTTTGCACTCGATAAGTTTTATCGAACTGGGCCAGTTGCTTGACGCACGGCTTCAAAATAAACTTGATTAATGTGAAACTAGCTCCGGAGTTGGTTAGAAAAATGCTTAACTCGCCGGCAAATAATTAGATTAAATGCGATTAAGCAAATGTCGAACGGATTAATTAAAAACTTCCATGACAAGTAGCTTTAAAAGCTCGATATCAATCAACTAAATTCTCCATCCGAACAATAAATCCCTTAATTTATCGGAAGCTCCTCAAAGTGTATTTCTGCCGATCGAGGCCGGCCATAAATCGTGCCGCTTTATCAGTCTCCCTTTTCTTCAACTCCCTCTCTCTCTCTCCTCCTCCTCCTCCTCGAAAAAAGCTCCGAGCGAAGAAACCGGACCCGCACGTCCGTTCCGCATCGAAATTTGCTTGATTAAGCATCGAGCCAATCCTTTCTCCTTATGCTCCGCACGAGCGTCGTAAACAGGGTTCTCTCTCTCTCTCTCTGCCTCGCAGGCCACCACACACGTACGAGACAAACGTCCGCGCGGCGGGCCCATTGTGGAAAGTCGATCGATTAATCCTGCTCCCCGAGCTTTGTTTGCGGTCGGGAGCTCGAGCGATCGTATACCTCTCCTTCGGCGCGGGGATTGAGTCTGCGACGGGGCACGAAGGAGGAGGTTTGTTCGATTGCCCCGTGCTGCTTATTCTCCCCGGCATTCGGGGATGCACCGGCTTTCCATGTTTGACTTGTACGGGCTTGTAATGTACTTTGCAGGTAAGTTACTGCCGGGATCTGGGATAGGGCTGTTTCTTGGATCACTTGCTTGATCAAAGTATTTGGAGATTTGACACCTATTTGTACGATTTGTTCGATGCGTAAACGAGGAATCTTCGTTTTAATCGTTAAAGAAATTATTAAGAATTTCAGCTTTGTCGGAAGCTATCAAAACGTCATTCAATTTTTAACATTTTCATTTCGCAGATTTAGCGTATTATAAATTTAAATGGCAATTTCCGCGCGTTCAAGAGGTTATGAAAAGACAGGCGCGCGGCTTATATTACGAGAACGATTGCGCGCGCGCGGGATTTTTTAATTGTTCCTCGCCGCGATGGTAATTGCTCTTGAAATAAACGAAACGCGCAATTCCAATTTAAGCGGCTCTCTCTCGCTCCCTCTCGCATCCTCCAAATACTAACAATAAAAAAGGGGGGCGAAAGAAGGAGGTGGCGGGAGAGCCGCGGATAGAAAGGCGCTCGCGATATATATAAGCGGGAGGGGGGGATAAAAGGCGCGTCTAGAGCAGAGAAAGAGGAATCAAAGCGCCACCGCCGCGCCGAGTCGCGGCTTCCTCCTCGCGAGCTCAGCTCTTTGTCCTTTTTTTTTTCAAACTTTCCATTTAATTAAACCATTTCAGCGGCTCGCGTTTACTCCCGCGGACAATTAATCTGTTAAGTGCCGAGCCTCTAACCGCGCGGCTCTTTATTTCTCGCGGCGTCGATCCGCCGATTTTACCGCTCGTTAAGCGACGCGCGCGCCTCTTTTCTTCGCCCCGGCTGGGAAATTTGCATTCCAGGAACGAAAGTCCGATGTCACCTCTCCGCCGACTGCGGCATTGTCAATATAATAGCTCCGAGAAGTTGCGAAGGCTCTTTCGAGCTTCCGAAGGGAGCGCAAATTGAACCGACTACTTGTCGACTTAAGACTGCCTTCGGTCTTCAGATTAAATATTACTCCGCCGAGCGTAAACTTATTACCGCTAAGCGTACAATGAAATTCCAGAGTTCCGGATTTCTTCATTGTTCAAATTCATTGCTTTAAAAGATTCTAAGTTTGCGTTTGATTTGACTGACGGGAAAACGTCCGCTTAAAGTAAAGTCTCGAAAGTTTATGTCAATTCGAAATGAGATGTTCGCCGGGAGATAACGTCAATAGAGGCTTTCGGAGATAACTCTCTTTTTTTTTCCTCTTACAAACAGCAGATTTGTTAGCGTAAGAACGGTTAAGTAGATGCTAAAGTGTAAAACATTCCGATTCGAGCGAACGAGAGAGAGAGAGAGAGAGTCGCGAATGAATATTTAAAAGGGTGGGATGAATCATACGAAATTTTTTGTTATCAAAGCCCACACAGCGGCGGCGTGCGCAGCTCGGGTTAGAAAAGGGAATGGCTTAATTAAAATTAGCGATTCATGAAATGTCTCGCAGGGGAAATTTATTCTGCATTCGTAATGGGTTCGAGACGCGACGTGATAGTAGAAGGAAAATAGAGAAAAGAGTCCGAGAAAGGGGCAGAAAAGGAAATGCAATGTAGTTGGAAGGTAGTATTTGTTGAAAAGAGATAAAACGTAGACGATCCGCCGCTACTTTTCTAAATGAAAATTCAGTGCACTTTGTCGAAAGTGTCGAGCGAGTAGTTTTGACAATTTGTCGCTTAAATCATCAAATGTAACTAATTGATATAATCGTTTAGAAAATTTACGAAAGCGTAAATTTGATTTAAAGTTTCTTGAAGCGTTGAAGCGACTGAACTACAGCTTTGTAAGTACGCGTATCTTATTTTAAACGCATTCACGTGCCTTGCACTGCTATTTGTAAAGTTGATCAAGTACTTAAAACTTTGCTGTAATAAGGCTAAACTTAAATTTCAGTAAACTTCGATATCAGTGCACTTTAACTTAATCATACTTCAATTCGGACAAATTCTTTCGCTGTTGCTTTATTGATGTTCATGTAAAACGTGTCAGTCAATAAATTATCAGATATTGATTTTAATTAGTTAAATAAAATTTATTTTATTTCCGATATGACACAATATTTTATCGTATTACATTTAAACTGACTGTAGTCAAAACAAATATCATAAAACAATCTTTCTTCTCCATTATACTTTACGCTATTAAACTTTTCCCGATTTCAAACTAAAACAGGAGCGGCGGACAGATAGAAAAAGCAGCCGAGGAAGAGGAAAAGGATACTGGAGCAGGGAACAAGAAATAAACTCCAGGAGCTTCGCAGCTTTGCCATTAGACCGACTGACCTCATCTGACGTCTCGAAATAAATTAATATTTCTCTCTCTCTCTCTCTCTGTCTCTCTGCCTCCTCCTACTTCCCGTCTCGAAGTCGATCGCGGAGATTTACGCTTCTTCGAGAATTTCCTGCTCGCGAGGAGAGTATAATTAGCCCGAAAGGGAGGAAGGACGAGTGGATTTCCACTCGTCTCCGGCCCCCCTCCTCGGATTGCGCAGACGCAAGGATGAGCTAAAAAGGTTACGCCGTTGTTGGGTGGAGGATCGGGGGGAAGGACTGCTGCCGCTCCTTGGCAGAGTTTCTCTGTTTGCCGAAGCGGTTTCTGAAGGGACGCCGAGGCTATTTTCCCGATGAAAAGTCAGAAGGCCGAGGGTAAATGCTTCCTTTGAAGGGTGACGGCTTTTTTGAGGGGCTGCTTTTTTAAGATGCATGGCTGGACGAAGTTATTCCATTAGAGATAAGGGCCGCGCTGAACACTTTGAAGGGGATCAGAATTTGTGGCTACTTTTGATTACAGACCTGGAAGAAGTTCAAGAAGATTGTTTTACTAATTTACTATAGTGCACTCAAGCAGTATTAAAAAAAAAGTCGGAGACAATTTAATATTTACAACCTTTATAAAGAGCTTTTAGCCTCATGAGAATTGCCAAACGAACAAATTGTTTTTCCGCAAATGGAATCTGAAACTCTGTTAATAGCACATCAGGAACAGGCAGCAACGGGGAAAAAAGAGAGATCAGAAAAAGCCGTTGAATTCCATAGATTACGAAAACTGTCATTCTTGGCTCGAGCCTGAAACTGGTTAAAGAGCGAGTCGGAGGGATCGAGAAAACGTCCGCTGTATACCGAATGCGTTCCTATGTAGAACGAGACTGCGCGCGGAAGAGACTCGCGCGAGCAAAAGAGAGGGCGAGAGAGAGAGAGAGAGAACGAGTAGAAGTGCCGGAAAATTGAATTGCATCAAGCGCGCGAGAGACTCGAGCGTATTTGCGCAGTTGACTCGTGTCTCCATTTGTTTCATCAAATTACGTTATACGCGCGGAGAGAGACTTTTCCCCCCTTTTCTCTCTCCGTCCTTAACCGTCGGAGAGGAATTCGAGCGGCGGCATTTCGAGAGGTGGCAATACTACCAATGAAGAAAGCGCCTTTTAACCAGCGCCCGCCTTTGATTAACGTCGAGTGCGCTGGCCCGCCGCCGCGCGGCTGCTGCTTCTTTGATTCGCCCGGCGCGGCGCGCGCTCGGCATTTTCGCGGAGCCGCGCGCGCGCGCGCGTGCTCTCGAGGGTGCTTGTTTAATTTGCGAAATTTCGCGATGAAGATGAGGACACTTCCGGCGCTCCCGCTGCGTTTGCTTTAAGCGCCGCTTTATTTGGCCGACCGCTCGAGCTGTTTGCTCAAAATAAAGTCATCTTGGCTTCGACCTTTTCGCTAACTGGAAAGTGGGCGCGATGTTTGCCGTCGTTCAGGAAATTGTGACACTGTAATTTCGGTTTTTCCGCGCGTGGAGTGAAGTGCTCGGGAGGCTATTGAATTTAAGCGTACTTTTTGGTCGCTGTAATTGGAAGTAATTCAGTTCTTTGCGGGTGAGTTTCGTAATAAATTGTTTTCGGTAGTAAGTAGTAACATCGAGATATAGTCAGACGTAGCATCGTACGTTAATAAAACCATGCGAATGAAGGTAAACAAATTTTTTAGGTCTGGTTTAATTAATCGGACAGTCCAATTTACGGCGAAACTTTATTTTTTAAACTTTCGCCGAAGCTGTCCGCTAAAATAAATTCCGGAAAAGCAAAATCGAAATCTAATCGAGCGCTTAACTCTCTGCCTTAACAAGTTTTCTCATAAAAACGTTCAGGATTCAGTACGCTCAAATTGAATAATATTTTTCTCGAGCTAAGCGCATTTCGCTTATCGCCGCGCTTTATCTCGGCGCGAGATTCATTAATCTAAAAATGCTCGCGTTGCGCAACTGTAAAGCGCCCTTTTTCCTCGTCCTCCCGCGTCCGAGATAGAGGGAGAGAATGAAAGGGAGAGAGAGGAAGAGGAATAGGTAGTCGCGAAAACGCGGCTGCACTTTTCCCCGTAAACGACTGAGGTTATTTATGAATAAAGCGCGCGGCAAAACAGTGCTGCCGGCATTGCAGCCCAATCCAAATTCATAACTCAGGCGTACAGCGGGAAACAATGGATGGCTTCCAGGGGGGAGCTGTACTTCTACATTAATTTACATTTCCCTGGCGAGAAGAAGGCTGAGCGTCAATGTAATCATTGCGGCAAATGAGCTGTCTTTGTGGGGCTTTAGTCATTGACTGTATTTGGGAGCTTTTCTTAGTTGTACGTAAACATTGTAGAGAGTTTTTCGTTTCTGAATTGATTAAAAGCAGTATGTAAGATACAATTGCTAAAAAGCCCTACGTTTTCTAGTATATTATTTGGTAGCAACAACGTACTATGGCCTCATATTCACGTTGAAATTTTTAAAAAATGAAACTGAACGTACTTTACGTTGTATAGCTCTAAGAGCTCTTTTATATAGTCAAGCTTACAATGAAAGAGCTCACATTCACGTTCATTCACCTGAAAGAGAAAATCTGAGTATGCGAGCGCTCAGAATGTGTTCTTCAAGTATATCCGGTAGCAATGTTTTACGTGAATTTACACAAGATGTATTTCTTAGGTAAAGAAAATTCGACAGTCATTATCTTGAAATCTTCTCGAAATTTTAAACTTAAATTTTAATCATAAACTATGCCTTTTACAAAAAAAAAAAAAGCTTAATATTGCATAAAGATATTTTTTTATTTTGCAGAAAATCTTGATATATAACTTGATATCTTGATAAATTAAATCAATCCAAATACTTAAAAAAACTCGCCATCACAACTTCCCTATTACTCTCGGCGGGTGAGTTCGAAAAGAAGCTCGCCAACAGACGCGGATTCAGGGGTTACTTTTGTGCGGCGGGCAACGCATTAAGCCAGACGCGCATAGAACGCACTTTCGTTTGTCACAGCCGCAGAGCAAAGGGACTGCCGCTGCTTCCGGACTGAGGTAAAGCGAAGTGCATTTGCACGCAATGGCGGTGTGGCGCCTTCAAGCTCAGGACTGCGCACCGACGAAAAGTAGCGCACAAAGACTGAGAGAGAGACAGAGAGGGAAAGAGAAAATGCGGGCTGAAAAAAGAGAGGCGAGACAGAGCGAGAGAGAGAGAGAGAGAGAGAATTAGTTGCCAGTGGCAGCGAAAGCTCCTTGCTCGTGATTTATGCAGCGGACTTTTTTGACTTTCGGATCGGTTTGTGTTTATAAATAGGAGATGACCGCAAAAAAATAGGTCCGTCGCCGGGGCTCATTAAGCTCCGGCTTTGCTTTCTCGCTTCTTTAAAATATTTCTGGCTTCTTGCGCGGCTCTTTTAGCTTTCTAATTGTTTCTGCGCGGCGAGTAAATACGAGGAGATAGGACGAGGTCGTAAATTTAAGGTTCTTTTTTTCGCGGGAAGGGTGTCAAGGGCTGATTTCGCCGAGATTCAAGGGATTAGCCGGTTAATTTTTCATGTCTCGGAGCCGACTGCGCGGCTGTTCATGTTTAATGCGGGACGAGTACTTTTGATTATTCTTCCTTTTTTCAAAAAGTAAGCAGCTTTGAGGGTTCTGCATAATGGATGCGGAGCAGAAGTAAGCGCTGCTTGTTTCCTGGCTTATTTTTATAAAACAGATGCTGAAATTACGAAATAAAGCTGTAAGCTTAAATTTTGTAAATGCCCATTATCCGATCTAAGAATTTAACACGCGTTATATTTGTTTCGCAATTAATCTTTCAAAGTAGCCGTACTGAGCCAAAACCCAAATCAGCCGTTCAAAATCACACCTAAACGGAGCTCAAACGCTGCAGTTAACGCAGTGTTCTCGGATTCTCGGCGCAGAACTTTCACCGCCGGTATTGTTACTTCGGTAAACCAAAAGGAGCGAAGAGCTGCGAACGAGAATCGGGCTAAATGCGTCGGTAATGAGACGATCGTGCAGATGGCAGCCGGAATCGATCAATTAATTACAGATCTACGAATGCGCGCGCACTTCGGTTTGCGGTGTCAATATTGAATTCATGGATAATGCATTCGGCTGTCCTCGTCGCTCGATAATTTATCGAATCCGCAGCCAATCGTTTTGCAATGGATACACGAGATTTATTGTCAACGTCGACGGAACGAGGTTATCTATTTTTGCGGGATTGACCGAGATAATGATGGATAATAGATCGGCCTTTTCACTCGCGGCAGAATTGCCCGGGTTTAAGTGTTGCCTCGGAATTTCACGCGACGATTCGATATTTATTTTCGTTCGTTTTAGAATCATTCATGCGGGGAAGGCGTGTTTGTACGTTGTTGGATTAACGTTCGCTACTGATACAATGGGTTCAACTTTAATTTATCACTTTTAATTTATCACTTTAGGCACGAGATTAATGTCGGGATTATTGGAAATCAAATTTTTAAGGTACAGAATATATTTTATAATATAAATTACTGTACATAAGCATCAGACATTACAAATATTAATTTTATATATATGACACATTTCTAATTAATACTAAATATTATTCAAGATTTTAAGAAGGAATAGTTAGTTATGGAGATTACAGGTAAGGATAAAAAATTATTTATAAAATAGAAAAATAGAAAAAAAAAGCGTGCACAATATTAAAAACAAACTCAACATATAAAGATGCTTCAACACCAATATTTAAAATACAATGTCTACAACTACCTATGACTACATGAAAAATACACCATTAATCCAAAAAGACTACTGTATATTTTGAAAATAGATCGAAAGCTTACAGAAAAAATACATGTCATTTACGAAATAATCAAAACAATTACTGTTAATGTATGCAAAGTAAATGCTGTTAAGTCTGGTATATTTATGTAAGTATGTGTTAAAAAAACTTTACTGTTCTGTACTTTACTGTTCTGCAGGACGACATGCATGAGAGCGGAGTTTGAAGAGAGACAGAGACGCGATGTTATGATTGAAAAATTTTATAAAAAAAGGAATTTCGAGCTCATACTACGGCGAAAAATCTTCAGTTTAGTTAATCAACAGGTAATTAAGTTTCAGAATCGAGAAATTGTCTTTTTCGAACTTTGATTCTAATCGCCTTAGTTCAATGAACTCTGCATCAAGTATTCTCAGGAAGTATGCAAGATGAAAACTATATTCGAATATACATTAAAATGCTAATGAGATGAATCGCGCTGCAGTGAGTCAACAGTCGATCGAGTGATTGATGGTGAAGTCATTAGTTTCTCTACAGAAATTGCATAGTCGAACGTGCTCTGCCCTCCCAATTCCGGTAAGAAACGTACATTGCATACATGAAAAAAAAACTCTTTGCTTCAACTTTCCGAAATCAGGAAAACAAAAAAAGTCAACAAAATTAACATCACTATTCTGTGTACGTGTGATCGACGTTCTCTGTGTACCGTAACAGCAATGTTGTCGAAATCACCATAATTATATATCGCGTCGTGCGACATTGTATTGTGTGTATTCAATATGCATTAAGAGTCGAGTTTGTTTGTAATCAACAAGAAACAAAAAATGTTAGTAACGTCAAAAGCAGCCTTGATATATATAATAGTAAAAAAAAAAAACAAAAAAATAAAACAGACAATCATCTCGACAAAAGAATTGTTATACATCGACAAAAAAGACTCCTTCGATGCTTGACACAATGTTACGTTACGTGTTCGAGGGCTCGCCCATCTTGCAGCTCGCTGGTGCCGGACGCACTTCGCCAGCGCACTTTTTGTTTTTTGGGATTACCCGGAAGTGCACCCTTTTTACTGTCAAAGGTAGCTTTGATGTGGCGATTATTATTTTTTGTTGTTGCGCTTTTACTCGAAATACTTTTTTCGGATTTACTAGTTAGCTTTGACGTCGTCGACGAGGATTCCGGTATTCGTTTGCGTTCGCATTTGCCATGATTTAATTGGGTCGTTCATGAAAAATCTTTGCTTTAGTTTTGAAATTTATTTTTTGCAAGCTGGATTTTTCAAAGGGTTTGTCATTCTTCAAAATGTAAAATAATGAGAAAATGTTATAAGAAGGTTATAAATTTTAATTACAACTTTTAAATTAAAATTTTCAATATTCTTTCTTGTTATTATTATAAAAGTATAATAATCATGTTTAATTTAACAGCACGATTAATGTTTAAATATCAAAAACGTTATAAACAACCCAATTATTATTCCTGTTACACAATATTTGTAAAACTTACCTCCGGAAACCCCATAAGACTGACAAAAATTAAATTAACAACAATTTTTGGAACTCTATATATAATTATTATTATATTAGGTATCAGTAATTCAGTTGTAGCAAAATTAGTTGATTTAATTTTTCAAGAAAACTGTAAAAAAAATATTATTATCAATAATTTTGTTTAATTGATAAGTAGAACTATAAATAGAAGAATTTGGAGATGGTAATTACAACTTTTTATATCAATTATAGATCATTAACTACTTTTATGAAGTTTACTTATTACTAATAGATAGCTTTACAACTAATTATTACTTTGTCTATGTGAAGCAACCAGTAAGATACCAATAAACCAATAATTTATTCCTGAAAAGCGATAATTCCAACTGTTTTATATTATCTTAACCAGTAATTAATAGCACAAACAAGTGAATCTTCCAAACACTTAATTTTAAAAATTGTATAAAAATGTTTTGAAGATAATCGGATTAACCATTGCACCCAAAGATTTATACATGCGACTATTTACAATTTCTACAAAACTAGTTGGCCATTATGGCTTTTCCATAACTTTGCATTTACAGAAGCTTTTGGAAACAATATTTTTACATAGCTGAGAGAAGCAGGCTATCCAATTCCTGCCGTGTCTCTGGAAAACCCGCAACAAGGCCCAGATCCCACTATAATAGAGTCACAGAGGTTTCCGGAGAGGTGTGATCGAAGAAATAAAGTGAGACGACGAGGTTAAGCGTTTGAACCCATATCACCAATTACTTCCTTGGCAACCAAACTCGTTCGACCGCCAAGCAAAGTAATTGCTCATATATCCGCTCGTGGAAAAACAATCGTTCCCGCCTGCATCTCAGCACGAAAACGTTCGCTTTTCCCCACGAGGAGAAGTTCAAACAACCTCCCCGTCGGGCTCTCTTCGATACCGTGAAAAAAGAATATAGACGTGGCAAACGTGTTGCGCTTGAGAGCGGCCCGAGGGCCCCCTTACCAAGAATCCTACGTCGATGGAGCGGTTCTCGGCTTTGGCGACGGCTGCTGCGTTCAGGAGCTTAGCCGCGGGCGAGTTGGCCGGCACCAGGAGCGCGCCCCGGGCCAGGGGGGCGGCCCTCGACTTCAACTCACGGACAGAGAGCAGAGAAGTGGGGGCATTGGTTTGCTGAGTCGCAGCCCGATATCGTACCGTGTCGCCTACCTTCTTCTCCCACTGGAGCACGTACGGCACCGGGTGCTGGTCCGGGAACTCCACGTGGCAGTTGAACACCACGCTCTCGCCCAGGATCGCCGTTATGTGCACTGCCTCCTGGTGGTTGCACAGACCTGCAAGAGGGAAGGGTGAGCACGTTAGTCGTTTTTATTTTATGGAGCAGACTAGTGGTGATGAGTGGTGGTAATGAAACTAAATTATTAGGTTGCTGGTCAATTTTAATTTATTCTTTTTTGAAAATTTTTGCTAAATTAAGCGTTATAATGCTGGTGGCGTCGAGGAATAGAAGAGAATTTCGTTCGCAAAACTGCACTTCGCCGGAAAATTAAGTGGGCCAAGAGGTCGTGTAATGTGGATCGAAATTTGAATAATTAGTCCGACACTTTTCGAGTTATAATTTTCCCTTAAGTTTCTTTGCACGCTAAGTTGTACTTATGTGCATCATCAAATCCCTCTTCTCGTATAACTGTTTTTGAACAGCTATAATTTTCCAATTAATTCAGCTATTTAATTCCTACTTTTGATTCTGTTATATGCTTCTGTTATATGCTTCTCATTTTAATCCATTATAGTAACTGAAATGCTCTTTGAAATGAATAAATATTAACGAAATTTAATCCAGAATGTTGGACATTTCTATAATTAAATTTGGTAATATTATTTTATTTTTAAAAACACAAAAGAGATTTCGTAGAGCTAATAAATTTACATGCAGAATACAATAAAGCTCATGTATTCCATTAAAATAAAAACTCTTTATTACAACTCCAGGACTCTGCCATAAATCAATAGCCGTACAAAGCAAAAACGTTATTACAGCCCTATAAATTTTAAAGCATGTTACACCTACACATAAGACCTATTAGCAAAGCGCTTGCTGGAATAATTTTTAATAATTTATTACACCCATAAACTTGTGAAACGCGCAGTCAACAAATCAATCAATAACTATAATCCAATTAGCACCATTTCAGATTCAAAGCCCAACAACGGCTGGGAATACAGACTATCGCTCGAATATCTCCCGTGAGCGAAATATCGAAACCATTCGATGGCGGCAGGGCCGCAATTCGTCAAAGGGAGCCGAGTATCGGTGATATTAAAGGTAATCAAGGCTGTCCTCTGCAACACGGCTGCCGTGTCGCAGCAGACCGTCGCCGAGCTCGCGCGCCTCTTAATGCCGCAGCGCTGCATTATTAGCCCCCGCAGCCCTCCGGAGCCTCTGTCTGCGCGTTTGTATCTCGCCCCGCGGAAATCTGTTTCAGACACTGCGATGATCGGGATTATTTGGCAGCGACGTCGTTGTTAATGTTAGAGGATGGTTTTATTCAATTTTTGAGGTAGTATTTTTGAAATCTGGTGTAATGTATTTTGTTGAATGAAAAGGGTGGTATTGAATTTATTCGCATCGTTGGTATCAATTTGTGCATATTGAAAGTCAATTTGTTGTATACTGTTTAATTTGAACGAATGTAAAGGACAAATACAAGTATTCCTGGCATTTCTGCATTAATATTTCAATCTGTTGTAGCAATTAACTATTTGTATTTGTAAACTGTCAATTGATATAATTTGTTAATTTACAACAAATTTAAAATTAAACTACGTAAATATTTATCGAAATTAAAATCTCAAAGTAAATTCTGAATAAGAGATTTTTTTTTACTATTAAGAAAAAATTAATTTCCATCGATCGACAGGTTATCAAAAACATTTGTACATGTCCAATAATGTCCAATATAATCCAGATTGCAGCAAAAACTATCCGAGAGAAAGCCTATCCGAGCGAAAAATCTCTCGCCAGAATAGGTTTTACATTACAGCTTTATGCATCGCCGGGGCATATCTCTCTCCGCGGCCCGAGCCATACATCTCCTTCGTTCCCGATACAAAGAAAAATGATGCAAGCTCTCGTCCGGCAGCAATTTCGACGCTTCTTGCGATACAGCCGGTAATAAGTAAATGATGGCGCGGCCCGGCAGGAAAAGGGGGAGGAGAGGCCAAAGCTCGCGCTGATCTATTTACAATCCAGAGAGCCGAGGGAGAGAGAGAGAGATAGAGAGAAAGCTCGCCGCTCGGCGCAGGATGCTGCACTTTACTTTGGCACCGTTCCTAAGGCCCGCTTATATCGCGGAACATGACGATGCCAATACGGCAGCGATTACAAGCGAGGGGAAGCGCGACGAGGTGCGAGAGAAGGAAGCCCGTGAAAAATATCGAGCTTACATCCTACGGGTTATCTCGCGCTCCTCTAAGGGTTCCTGCCTATAGTGTTACTAATAGTTATGGAGTCGAAGCACGACACCGGATACTTTGATTCTTTGGACACTGGATACGGTATAGATTTTTTAATGCTATTTTCTTACTTTCTTCTGAATTATGTTTAAAAACTTTAGAGTAGAGTGATTATTAGATTCAATATCGCTTTTTTTTTAAATTAAGAGCTCTACTTACTAATCAAGACTTAAAATAAAAAATATACTCTCAACCCTCCGAGTTCCGTAACTCTGCTATACTATTAATCAATTACCTCAGTTAAGAGCGACTAATCCATCCCTAACACACCGCGGCACTCAATAAAGCAAGCTTCGATTTCAGTTAACGCGAGTCGGGGGGGTCGATCCCGTAGCCGCAAATCGCGCGAAATCCCGTTAAAGAACGACATAATCATTTCCGCGATGGCTCCTCGGAGGGAGCTTCTAAGTCAGCCGTCCTCGAATCTGGCACCGCCTCCGCTCTCGAGGCTCCTCTGGCACGGACGCGCGATAACGCGCTGTAAAGTTAATCGCGTATGCCGATCGGCGCCTCGTAAAAGAGCCGGCTGAGGATTTTCTGCGAGTGCATGCACGCGCGCGGCAAGCCCCCCCGCCTCCGGGCTTTATGATGTTTGCCGACGGGCTGTAAACGGATGTCCGTTATGGGCGTTGCGCGAATATGCTCGAGTGTGCCCGGATCTTTCGAGGGGACTTTTTGGGTGGAGGATTATTTAGGATTATTAGCCATTGATTTTATTGATTTGTTGGTTTGGTTTCTTAATCAGTGGAGTCAGTTTTTATGAACAGATGCAGTTACTTGCGGTAAGATGGATAGGAATCGCAGATTTTAGAGGGAATGAAACGTCTAACATTATTATTGTTTTACGAGCGTCGATAAATTTCAAGTTACTAATATAACAATTATATTCCAAGTTTAAAGTCGCGAACGTATTTCAATTTCGAAAATCGTAAATAAAATTGAAGGTAAACACGCAAACAAAATATCCGAATATATGCGTTACATTCAATTCTAGTTAATCCTTAACAAACATGTCAGTTATTAATACAGATATGCGCGCGACCGTAACTGTGTCCTAAATCCTATAACGAATTCCGTTTGTTCAGTGAAAATCCCGTCTATCTCGCGTTTTGCCGCAAACCTTCTAGATTTTGCAATAGACATCAATTAATAACGGTAGGCACAAGCAGGCTTAAGTACTTGTTTAAGAATTCATGAGGCGAGCAAACAATCGAATTGTCATTTATGTCCTTACAAAATAACATGTCAAATTAATTACAAAAAAAAATGTTTTTTTTCGACTTTCTATATGAAACACCTAAGCGGACCATTGAATTCTTTCACCGGAACGGACAATTTAATAACAGCGATCTCCATTTCCTGAGGCCATAATATGAGCACTTCTCGAAATTAGCACGTCCACATCGACAAAGTCTTCACAAGCAAGCCAACACCTGGCCAATTCGGACCAGAGAGAGAGAGAGAGAGAGAGAGATAGAGAGACGCAAACCGGAAGGCGAGCGGGGATTTCAGGCAAATCCGGCTCGGCCCTCGTAATCGATGCCCGTCGAGTCGTACATCCCTATTCAACATTAATAATCCTTCGAGACCTACAGGGATATTAGCGGAAGTAGCAGCATTCCTTCATTTGGCCCCGGCCTACATTCGGCCTCTCTCTCTCTCTCTCTCTCTCTCTCAGTGTGTGTACTCGGCGCACATACGAATTCATGCGCGCGCAAACACAGACGGCGTGTGTATGTGTGCCGAGATGCGATGTGCGCGCATGCCTGGAGGCAAATACACCCGCCGCCGCCGCACCGGCCGAAAACATTTCTACGGGGCCGGGAAGGCAGAGAGCTCTCTCGCAGATTTCGGCCGGAGCATAAACGCATTAAAGCGCAATTACCGCAGTGAGACGAGATACTTATATAGGCGGCGATCCGGCGCAATTCTGGCAGCCGATCATTAAATCCGCTGGTCCGCACCGAACGAGGTGATTGCCGAGCCGCCGCGCACGACCCGCATAAATACGCCACAGTCAAGCACATATTAATAGGCTCGCTTAGGGCGCAGAATCATCAGGTGACGTTTCGCGGAGAAATTGCTAATAGGCCCAGAGCCCGGTGATTGTTTGCTCTACGTTCTTGGAATATCGCTTGTGGATACTGCTGCTGGATGTTAGTTTATAATATGTAATAAAAATAAATCAAAAGTTTATAATTATCAGTTGTAGGAATTTGCTCGTTAAATATCTTTTTTAGTAAAATCATTCGATGAAAATAAATAAACTAAAAATAAATCTTTTTCAGATTAAAAGGATACGATATTTTTGAAAGCACCTGCAATAGAATTTTTAGGAATTTCAAAGGCGAATCTTATTTTGCAAACAGTTATTATTTTTTTACGTAGAAGCGAGATTTATTTTTGTCACAGAAAAATTTAGTTTACTCTATCCCCGATAAAAACGAAAATCGCACCTCGAATTGCACGCGGCGACGTGCCGCGTAGAGTGGTTATGTTACTATGAATGAGTTTTTCAAAGGTTTAAATGCTTTTGAATGCCCGGGAGCTTATATACAAAGGGTTTTTGACCAGTGAAAAAAAGGCTGAGGAATAGAGGTAGCAAAATTCCGTCGATTTTCCCGAGCGATGTCGACATTCGAGACGATCCTGTTGTATACGTACTTTAGTGCTTCGGCCTTTTTTGTTTGACCGATGTTTTTTCTCTTATTTGTAAAGGTCAAACAAGCGGTACAATTTTTAGTTCGCCGGAATGTAGCGCTAAACCAATAAATTTTATCTCTTTCATAAGAAATTTTTTTGTAATACTCTTTGCTCACACTTATTATTTAAATTGTACACATTTAAATTGTAGAGAATAAATAAAATGTATTTGCAGACGCATTTTTATTTCAAAAGATACAAAAATTTCGGCTAAAATGTACGTTGAATTCTAAAATTCCAAAAACATTAAAAAAAAAAAAATTCCCTTTGATTTGCGGAAAACGCTGTTTGCGTTTCAAAAATTGTTTAAATATTTGTATCGAAAAAAGAAGCAATATTTATTAACAAAAAAACGAGTAAGAGCCAGTGCGAAATAGCGGTCGCCTCTTTCATCTGCAATTAAAACTTGAAATGCTGGTAAGCCCTGCACTAATTAGTCAGGTCACACAATAAATGACATTAAGCTTAGTCGACATAGTCCTAGTAAATCCTCGTCAGCGTTATCCCAGTTAGCCTCATTATGTTAATTTCGCCAGCATCCGTTAATAACTGCGCGAATCTTTCGCCTCTCCTCAATATTCTCCCCCGAAACAATGACCGAGCCCCGAACCCCTTAAAAATTAAAGGACACCAACCAAGACCGAAAACCCCGAGCTATATCACTCCGAAAAACCGAGAGTCACTTTAACGGCGCCAACTCGCGCCGCTCCGGCCGACCCAGTTACACTTTTCGCACCCAGTTAGCCCGGTTAAGAGTTAAGCGTCCTTTGGCCGGCTAAATAAAATCCCTGTCATTAAAAGGCATTACAAGCGCGCGGCGCTTGGATCCACTTTACGAGCGCCCTTTGCCCGCGCCCCCCCTTATTCAGCCGACGCGCGCGTGCGCCCCAATTAGCGGTTCCTTCCTCGCGTTCAAAGAAGCGGCCCCCCCGCCCGTGAGCTCATCAAATTACCCTGGCTGCGTAATTGCCGCGCAAGCGCCCAAGCAACTCGCTCCTATTAGCATTATTAGCGCCGCGGACGATAACGCTATCGACGTGCCACCGCGGGGAGAGAGAGCCTTTTGTCCGGCACGAAACTTCGAGCCGCACCCTCGATGTGCTGGACCGCCCCCTCTACTTGCGAGAGCTGCTGTTTATCGCTCTATTGGCGTGATCGTTCTTGTGCAGAGGTCATTTGCAGCAGTGCGGCGGGAAGTGATGGGTTTACGTGGTATTTCGAAAAGTGAACGTTGCCGGTGGAGGCGCTTTGACAATGTTGTTAGGGGATGGTTGCATTATCTACGGAGGTTAGATGTCAAAACAAATTGTATTAGGTGCCAAAGCCAGCTAAAATGAAATGCTTTAATCGAGGTATAATAATTTCTAAAATAAACTGAGTTCATATAGTGATTGTACTAATTATTATAATTTTGCAGGTAAATAGATTGGCAAGCAGAAAACTACTGCGGAATTGTATTTTGTTCAAGGTAAGTTTATAACTTAATATTTGATGTGGAAGTCAACTCAGTTAATTAAGCGAATTTGGAGAAATTACTTTAAATTAGTTCTATAATAAAGGCAGGTTATATAATCACAATCCAAAATCACATTAATCCTTCCGTTAATAAAACGAAATTAAGAACGAATATCGTAAAATAAATTTACAAGGCTGCTTTTTCAAAATTTCCCAATAATTAGCGAGCACATTATCAACTCCCAGTGTGTTTGCCGTAAATTACGCAAACACTACGGCAGCCGTTCAACAGCAATCATAAATAATGCCGCTACTCTAACCCATAATGAAATATCATCCTGCACTAAATATCGTCGAGCCCCGCGGCGAAACTTCGACAACAGCCGCGTCGAGCTCCGGCTCCAAAAAAAGCGCCTCTCTATCCTCGGCTCGCGAATTAAAAGTTCCCCTCTCTCCCCGGAGAGAAAGAGAGTCCGTAAAATTTCGCGTCGGTCCCGACGCGCCGCGCCGTTCCCTCCTCGATAACAGTCCCCCGAGCGCGAGAACGGAAATGCTTGGGGGATTAATTCATTCGGGGCTACAAAGTACTCGATCGCGTCCCCCCTCCACCCCGCGCTCGGTATTGTCTGGCCAGGCGAAGGCGTTGGATCGCCGCGGCGCGAAATCGCTCGAAATATATAGCCGAGGCCTCCAGCCTCGTTATAGATGGAAACTATTCTGTTTATCGATTCCGCGCATAAGTGCCGGAACGAGAGGCGGATGCCGAGGCTTTCGGGAGTTAAAGAGTAATTGATTTTCGCCGGATTCAAGGGATGCTGATCGCGCTGGATAGATTACCGAGTGCTTTTAGCTGCAGGCTGTATATTCCTAGGGAAATACGCGGCGGGTATTCGGGCGCGAGGCGAATTTAGTTAGATTCTGGCGGCGCAGGTCGGGTTCTTACATTTTGTGGCGTCGATGTTATGTTTACTTGTATTGATAATTTTATGTAAGAAGTAGGACACTAAAATTATATGTTATTATATGTAAATTCATTAATTAATTTATTTTTTTTATTTTTTTTTTATTTCTGCTAAGACTTATGTATCTTTTAAAAAAAAACGCATTTAGCGTTTTACATGTAAAAAGAAATTTTTAATTAAAATGATATATAACTTCTACTGCGTTATTTATTCGATTTTTGCAATTAAAATAATTTGCGGAAATCTGAAAATTTTGTATTTGAAACAAATTTTTTTTACATATAAAAAAAGTATAGACTTTAACAACTACGTTCATCCCTTTTGAATGAAAAGAGTGTCGATTCTTTTTTTAGCTCTAGAAAAATTGATAAGAGAAATAATTTAATTAAAAACTTGAAGCGAAGAAGAATTTAATCATTACAAGCAATTGCAGATGCTACTCTCTAAGAAATATTGTAAAGTTCTTTCAGCATTCCCCAATGATATCTCGCAAAGAAAGGAAAGCAGCCCGTAAAATACACACAAATGTCGGTCTTTAATTAAAAGTTTTTGCGCATTTTGTACCCTTAGTTCCTTTTCCGCTGTAAATAAACAAGTGCACAGAGAGCAGCTAACGAAAAAAAAACCCCCCACCGAGAGCCTCCAGTTAATTAAAGATAAAAAGCAGATCGGCGCGATGATACATCCGAGCAATATTTATTCAAGAGCGCGATGCATTTCTCTCGCTTACACGCGCACTTGTCGGCTCGTCGATAAAGGAATATATCCTCGACTCCGGAAGGCGCGAAATAAACAAATGCGGTAATCCACAAAGAAGAGCCGGCAACTCCGGCGAAACAATGGGCCGCCGAACGAGAGAGGCGAGAGTGGCAAAAAAAGCCGAGACCCTCGACGTTAAAAGGAAGGAGCAGCTTGCCTGGCAATTGATTTGTCCGTAAAGGAGATACTCCTCGCCATTGACGGATCGAAATCATCCGACTCGTTTCCGACTACTTTGCCGACTAATGCTTTTTGCGCCGCTTGCGATCGTCATTTACCGCTCGCCTTTAACGGCGGCTCTCGCTTTTTTTTTCGCGCCGCGCGACGTCGCTAATTACCGACGCTCGAGAGTCGTTGAGGTAAATAGTTGCGTTCGACGTTCAAGCGTGTGAAATGACAGGGATCGGATGAGGATTGGCTTTTTTTTGCTATTTTTAATTGGGCGCATCTGCGACAGAGTTAATTAATTCTTTTGCCTCGCTGACTTGATCGCTTTCCGGAATGAGAGCGGATTTAACGTTAATGCTGAGATATTTACAGTTCTTTGATTTGTCGATAGATGCTTCTTTTTTACACCTTTGGTGGATCGTTTGTTAAACTAATCGGATATAATTTAGATTTTATAAATTAAAAAACAGTTACTTTGAGTATTAGTTTTTGACAAGTTAACAAATTTAGATATAGCTTAAATTTTCACACTTCGCAAATACTTCTACGCACATTTTCGAATTTTCCACTTTAAAATTCGTCCGCTTTAATTAATAACGACGAATCTTGCAAAGACGCGCAATAATTTAGGGCTCGAAGAGAGCAGCGTCTCGAGGCGGGCGAAGTAACGCCCGAAAAATTAGCATCTCGAGCCTCTCGCGAAAGTTGAAAAGGGGGGCTCTCGAACGAAGAATGGGCTTGGGGGCTGAAAATAATTGAGAAATAAATAAATTACGGGCATTAGCCTCCGCGGGAAGTTTGCCAGGCGGCGGGCACAATGGCGCGCCGCGCGGCTTTTCCGTCCCCGTCGCCTTTCGTCGTTATTCCGCGTGTATATATAAACTACGAAACTTAGAAAGAACTTTCTATATTAAACAACTTTTGCCGCTAATTTCGCGCTCCACCCCTTTAGTCGGGGCTCGCCTTTCTCGTCTCTCTTTTGCCCTGCTTTTTTCGCCGTTTTATTCTCCCGATCCCAGCCTGACTCTCTTTCTTGGGAGCTGCGCCTGTCGTCTCTCTCCTTTATCTTTTTCATAAAAATCTCCCCAGATGCCAGAGAAGAATCCACCCGCTCTGATCTAGAATTTAATCGCCGTTCTGCGCCTCGGTTTAATTAGAGAAATTATCGCTTTTATAAATTGCACGAACGGTAAACTGGTGGATGGTTATCTGCACCTGATAGAGTGGGTAAATTCCATTATGGTTAGATGCATAATTAGTTTATTAAACTTGCTCAACTATGCTGACGCGCCGAATACACCGGATTTAAGGTAAATAATTAGCACCGTCTTAGCTCGTATTTCGTTTAAAAAGCGTTTGCAGATTTTTGAGGTAAAAAATTTTTTATTTTCGAAAAGATATATCTGCCTTGGCTTCACTAAAATTATTTAAAATATAATCTTGATTAAGCTCTTAGATTTAAATTACGATTATAGTACAACTAAAAATTTAATTTAAATAATACTCTTACGTGTACTTTCAAATTATAAGTAGATTTGAGTACGAGTCCGCAAGCCTAAAAAGTTAAATGTTTTAGAGAGGATGTAGCAGCTTTAAAGCTCATAATTTATGCCACGAGGTTAAGTGGTTTAGATTAGTTACAGCCGCTGCTAAGCGCATCTTGTCTATGCACTTCAGCTTGACTTACGCACCAACATTTCGCTCCGTTTCCATTTCGAAATATGCCTCCATTAAATTGCGTATTTGGAAACAACACTTAATTAGACGTACTTTTGAATTAAACATTCTCTTTCGTCAACTCCAGGATTAAAAATTAATCCCCTCCTAAATGCATCTCAAACTATTTCTCCAACTCGACGCGATTCCTCCGTTCCTTCGTTCTCTCCCAAGATCTTCAATTATCTCAATCAGGTTCAATAGCCACGAGCCGCAACGAAAGACGCCGCTTCCCGACAACGATCCACCTCTTTTTTTCAAAAGCTCCATCAGCGCCTACAGTCTGCCCGGAAAGTCGGTTCGCCGAGAGCAATCTCGTCCGCGGGCCGAATAAACAAGCTCGAGTCATCGGGTTAGCAAAAAAAAAAAGCTCTCCGTGTCTTCTTCGGTCGCGCGGCGTCCGCGCTTTAATCGCATCAGCCGGGAAACACAGCACCGCCATTAGAGGAGGAACTGCCGACTGTCTCGCTTCCGCTCTCGCCGTACGTACGAATCGGCGCCGCGGCGGCGGCCGCGAAGGAAACCGCGTTTTAATGAAATTAAACGCGCTAATGGGACTAACGAGCCCCGCGCGCGCTTTGCTTTTTATTTCCTCGAGGATCGGGGCTGTGTGTATTACGAGAGATTTGAATGTTTTCTGCCGGTTTTCGCTTTCCTTTGTGGCAAGCTCCTTTTTTTTCTCAGGAAGTTGCGTTATAGTTTTGAAAGGGTGTACAACGGGTTTGTCGCTTGTTGTTTTCTCTAACGGAGATTGGGTGTATAGTTATTCGTTGTTACCTCGGGTTAAGTTGTAATTAGATTTGCTACCCAGATGCTTTTAATGGTCAGAATTTTAGTTTATTTATATGATCTGCGCGAGTTTATAAGCTTTAATCGGATAATTATGTTATGTCTCGAATTGTTTCGAAAATCTCTGCAGATAATTAAAATATTTACTGGAGCATTCGTAATTCTATTTACACTGTAATTTCAGCAGAATTGGATCTTCTACCCTTATAATTTCGTAATTTTATTCTACATTACTTCTAAAGTGAAAAACTGGTTAAAATTATCTTGTTAGGTAAGAAAGCAGATTTAAGTACTTTGCACTGCAAACGTTCCTTTGAAATATTTTGGTTTAATCTTGTAATTTAGTTTTCGCTTGCAAGAGGAAACAATCGAATTCCGAAAAATTGTTTCAGAGAAACAGTAAAAGTGAGAATAATAAAGTTTCAGAGAAACAATTTTTGGGAGTAACGTTGCAATTTGGAAGGTAAAGTTAATACGTGTAGCGGAATTGACAAAAACAAAGTGGCCGAATACTAAACTTAATTACAGGGCGGCTTGCTCGTATTCACTACCGTTCACGGTACATTAAATCACGCCGAAAAGAATAAGAGGTGAAAAAGAACTGCGCTCGAAAAAGGAAGTTCCCGCGAAGATAGCGACATAAAAATAAAATGACATTAATTATCTTGCAAAATTTTTAGTTCCGTCGTGTCTCGGACATTTTTAATTACAGTATATATGTACTTATTAAAATAATTTTATACTTTTTAAATATTTTTAGTTCAAACAATTCAAATTAAAAAATTTTCATCTATAATGAACTTATTTCTACTGTATATATGGATCCGCTGAATAATTTATTTAAAATTAATGCCCGCTCCAATTTCAACGTCAATCGCATTTTAATAAATCACAAGCGAATAAACGTTCGAAATTGTCAAACAATGCCTATCTCATTCGAAAATCCGACCCGACGATGAAATTCAAATGAACATTAAACCGAGCAATTAGAGACAGCGTCGATTCGCATTTTGATGAACCGTCGTCCCCCTCCCCCTCTTCCCGCGCGAAAAATGAAAATGTGGTCTGGCTTACCGGGCGTGACGAAAAGCACTATGCCGATGATGAGCGTCCTCGTGGCCATCTCCAGGGCGCGCCTGAGGTCCCAGCAGCCGGTCCACCTAAGCCGGTGCCGCCTCCATTCGACGAGGCGTCTGGCCTCGCGGCCACCGAGCCTCAGACCGGCGCCGGCGCCGTTCTCCTCCGCGCGATGACACCTCCCGCTCTCAAACATGCCGTCGGACGAGCTGCTGCCGCTGCTGCTGCTGTCCTTCGTCCGAGCGGAGCGCAGCCACCGGCCGGGGCATGTCGGCTGGCCCGACACGAGGCACGATGATGACTCCTCGAACGAGGGCCTGTTGGTGTGTGGGTTTCTTTTGTTAGGCCGAGGCAGTAGTTTCGAGGTATGTTGGGGTGATATGATAAAATGCTTCATTAGTCGCGAGTATAACGAATATGAATAATAAACAATCCAGGGGCTGCTCCGGGCGATAATCGCTTATGCGGCTCTTTAACAAAGCGTTTCATCGAATTTTATACAATTACGAATCGTGGAATTAGGGCGTCTCTTTAATTCGAACATAATAGGCATAATAATTATTGATTCAGTCCGACAGTCGTACGGACGAATTCGGCTTGAATATATACCAAAACGAGAATCGTACCTATCGTCATCGAAAGGTCGCTGGGCGTTGTGGCAGCGAGGTTGGCCATCCTGCCCTAGCGAGTCCAGGCAGCGCCGACTTCTCGTTCGCGGGGTCGCTTGCCGTCGCCGGAGGTGCTCCGTGGCATGTAGCCCTCCTCCGCCCTCCATGCCCCCGCTCCCATAGTACCTGCGCAAATAAACACCGTTTGTTAGGCCTGTCGCTGTCGTTGCATAGTTTTGCTGGAAATTAGAAATTGGTAGAGCGCTATTTATGTAGGTAATATTGTCGCTTTTCCCCTTGCCGTTTGTCTTTTGTATTAGTCTATCAATTTTTACTACAGATGACGTAGATTACAATTATTTTTAATCGAAGTAAAATACCAGAGCCCTTTATGCGATTTCTGTTTTACGAAACTTACGATCTACAAAAGAAGAATTTCAATTTATCTTATATGTAGTAAAAAATTATTTTTGAAGATTTACTTTGTGCACTAATAGAGAAATGAATTTGTTTAAGACACCTCACGTGCAAGAGAGACATGAAAACACAGCTACCCCATTTAAGAACTTCGTTATAGTTTTACAAAATCCGGCATGCAAAATTAATCACGTTTGAAAAGCGAAAGAGAAAAATTTCAGTAGAATCCGAGCAAAATGCAGATTTAAGCGCGCGGCAGAGCCATAAATTTCAGCGCTAATTTGTTCGAAAAATTGCGAACAGATTTCTTTTAGCGATCCGGAAGACGAACGAGGATCGAAGTAAAGCGGATTCGAAAACGAATTTAAAGCCCGATTGTCGCGGGGCTCTCCCGAGGGGCGTTAGTACGTTACGTAATTCGCCGGGCAATAAAAATGAAAAGCGTATTGCCCTCTGACCGGAACGGGGGATTTCCTTTCTCTCCCCCGCGCGTCCCTTTAAAGCCCGTCCCGCGGGCTAAAATCAAGTAGATTGCCTTGTCGGGGGCGAATTCGAGATCGCGAGCCGGAGGCTAAGAAACGAATCGCTCCCGCGTATAAGTGACGAGAGAATCGTAGTATATGGCTTTAATCGACGATTCGTATCACGACTCTATTACCCCCACCTCTCCCCCCCCACCCCTTCTCTCGAGGGCCCCGCGCGATTGCTCGCACTGATAGCAATTCCGATTTAAGCGCGCGGCGAGTGGAATTACCGGCCGCCCGTGTATTTTTATGCAAAATGCCGGAGAGGATTTAAATGAAAATGGAAATCGGGCCGGGGAGCCTTTTTTTTATTCTATATATATATATATATATATGTGCGCGCGAGCGCGCGGAATAAAAGAATTTTGCGAACTTTAGCAGGTGAGCCGCGCCTCCGAGCTCTCTCTCTCTCTCTCTCTCTCGCTGCATAATTATATACTCTTTTATAGTTTTTCAATATCGGTTTATCGTAGGCTTATATGAAGCGCAGCTCTCTCAGAGTTTCGAATTTTTTCGAGCATTTCGGCCAATTATTGGGAGAAGAGTTACGAAAGAATGCTTTAAAAACAGCGGGACTAGAAATTATTTTCTTATACATTTTCGGTTTACAGGTTTCAGAAATCATTTTCAATTGTTTTCGCAGAGTTGTTTTGTTATTTGCAGTGACTGCCCTTGATTGATATTTTTAAAATGTGAAGCACACACTTGACATGTTAAAAATAACTAATAAGTTAACAGATAATTCGAAGAGAAAATTTTTTTTGCAGAATAATAATGACGCTCCCAAAAAACATGTTTAAATATTATACGTATACTGTATTTTTAAAATTTTTTAATTTACTTCAACTCCAATTTTATTGCACAACCCCCGAAATTTTCTCGAAAAAAAAAACCAATAGCAAAGACAAATAACTATTTTTCCTGAAAACAAGTCACACTTAACGTCCGCGGCTCTAATGCCCGAAAGTTTATACGCCGTTTCATTTTTGCAGCGGCGTAATTGATAAAAAAAAAAGAAGCAGCTCGGCCGAAAAAAGAGAGAGAGAGAGAGAGAGCGCGCGCGCGCAAGGAACGAGAAAAATGATAAAGCGCTCTTTCCCGGCGTGACAAGATAAAAGATGTGAGTGGAAGCAGGCTTGCTGCCCCGAGAAAAAGCAAGCTCCATAAGCGGGGCGCACGCGAGGAGGCATAAAAAGAGTTTGAGGGAAGAAGAAAAAAAAAAGAAAAAGCAGAGGCGAAAGAGGGAGGGAGAAATTGAAAGAGAGAGAGAGAGAGAGAGAGAGAGAGAGATAAACTTACCTCCGCCGCTGCGCCACTACTACCGTTGGCTGGCTTGTCGGCCTGCGGCGACGATTTTCGCGCGCGTCGCCACTTCCGTCGTTGCCCAGGAGGAGAGAGACGCCAGAGAGCTAACCTCCGCAGCGCCAAGGCAGCATCACCTACAACAGCAGAGCGGATATTACGTTTTTAACGATCCAAAGCTCGCCCGCCTTCTCTCTTCTGCCCCGCCGCCCACGTCAGCCGAGAAGCGAGCGTTCGACGAGGCCTCCGCCTCAAGCTCGCTTCACAATGGCTGGATTCGAAATTAGGCGATCGTCTGCCTTTGGGAAATGACGGGGTTTCTTTATTTTTTATTTTTTATTTTTTTGTATATTTTTGAATACTTATACTGGATAAGTTGAACTGCTAATCGGTGGAATGTAATGTGTTGGAATTTCTTTATTAATGCTGGAGTCTCATTTTGTTTCGAATAATTTCAAGTGAAAGTCGAATTTTTTAATCAAAGTTAATTTGAAAGTTCAACCAGCTATTCCACGGCTATTATGCATCTATTTTTTATTTCCATAAAAAGAAGGAATTAAATTTCCATTACCCTTCTTCTGGTTTATTTGATTAATCAACGCCTTAAGTGGGCCCCCACCACGCATTGCCACGACTGTAGAATTTCCATTAATTTCAATAGTATCATTTTACCACTTTAATCAAACAGCATTGCGTTGCGAGAATGATCTTTATTTGATATCTGCCAACAAATATTTAGTTACTAATATTATCTAACATTTTATACAAGGTTTATTACTATTAGCGCATACAGCGAATATAGTTTACTTAAAGTTTTACTCAAAAGTATATGATGGTCTTATTTTTTTATTACCAAGCCTATTTACAGCTAGAATATTAATAAATGCACTCGGCATGTTATGGCTCGATCGAATCAAGTTTAAAATACTATTCAATTTGGCAAGCTTTTCTTCAGCGTAGGCGGGCGCTTCCATACCACGTGGCAATGCCCACCACGTTTCAGCCTATAGGCCCCACATTTCTTAGACCGGCTCTGATGTTCTCCGTAATGTTCTCCTGGTTAATTGCAGTTTTTCACCGCCACGTGGATCCCACTAGCATTATGTCCTAACCACAAGCGATCACAGCATGTGGACGCTATATATAAGCTCCCAGATAAGCTAATGACATATAACAAATTGTAAATTACAAATTGATTGCCACTCAAAAAAATAAAATCATGGCAAATCGAAGAGTTACAGTAAATAGGCCTTTCCCGTATTCTTGGATTGCCTCCTTCCTTGCATTATTCATCTTAATTGGATATTTTTTGAATCGCTTAGACGATTTAGAGAAACTCTGTGCACGCAAGTTATATAAAGATTTATACAAAGAGAAAAAAACCAGCCACTTCCGCCATACTCAAAAAGCCCCTCTCGAATTTCTATCTCAGCGGGTCGCTCCTCTCAGCGTGACGCTAAGCGACAAGCGTGTAAGCACGAAACACGCTCCGCGAGAGATTTTATTAAATCACTAAAACTTTGAAGGCTCTTCGAGTTTTCAGCGGATTTCATTCGATGCTTTGTCCCTCCTCCCCCCCCCCCCCCGGCCAAGTTTTTTAATCAAATCTTTTTATAGGCTCTTCTGACTTAATAAAGGTTTTTTTTCCGGATTTTGCAGTGTGACGGTTTTATATGTGGCTGTATTAAAAAACTAAAGGAGCTCGCGCTTTATTGGCATTGCTTTATGAGGATAACCAAGCGCGGCTTGCTTTTAGCTTCGGTTCGGCCTGCGAATCGATATGAAATATCAGATTTAACGATTTTTCGTAAACATTCATAACGCACTGAAAAAACGATCCTCTTATTGTAAAAGGAATCCGTTTTTGTCACAAGAGGAAATTCTTTTCAATATTTGTCCTAGCGGATTTCCTCTTGTGATTTAAAGAAAATCCTCTCTAAATCAAGTTGCATGAACACAAAAGGAAATCATTTTGAACGCAAATGTATTTTCAATTTTAAAAATTGATTTACAACAAGAGGAAATCAATTGGTTACTAAAGGACTTCTATTTGTAATAAAAGGATTGTAATGTTAGAATTAACGCTAGAAAGTCAAAAGGCAAAGGGGAAAAAAAACTTTTAGTAAAAACACCCCGGTAAACCCCGCCGAAGGCGCAGGTGCTGAGCCTCGGGCGACTAACTCTATTTAAGCATTCGGTCGGCTAGTCTGACTGCGGGCGCGGCGTGAAACGGATAGCCGCCTAGCGGTGGCGCTCGGAACTAGCCGTTCGCTAGTTTGCTCGCGGGAGTGAGCTATCGTTACATATGTACAGGCCATCTCAAGGGAGAGCCCGATGCAGATCCGTACTGAAGTAATCTTCAGGAAATTAATAAATAAAAGAAGGACCCGAAACACAAAACTAAAAGAAAAAAAAGGCGATTTTTTTTCATTTTTTAGACCAACTATATTGTTATTTTGAGTTATCTTGAGTCATTTTTTGTGACAAATATTGTATAAAGCATAAGTTTTTATCAAAATAGCCGAAAATATGCTCTTTTTGTAACCAATGAAAATTACATTCTCGACGAAAGGATTGCATGGCGAGGAAGCAGTCCTTTTGTGACTAGCTTAAATCCTCTTCTACGCAAGAGAGGATTTTCTTCTGCTCATAAAAACTATGATTTTTCTATTCAAAAAGATTTTATTTGATATCAAAGGAAAAACCTATTTATAATGAGCAAATTGAATTCAGAGGAAAATAATTTCCGTATAAGAGGACTCTTTTTCTGAGTGTATTAATGAAACTATGATTTTTCGATTCAAAAAGATTTTATTTGATCTAAAAGGAAAAACCTATTTGTAATGAGCGGATTAAATGCAGAGGAATATAGTTTCCGTATAAGAGGACTGTTTTTCTGAGTGTAGTTTAATCATAATCAAACTAATGAGTTTCTCCTTATAAGTATACATATACCTTATTTTGAGTCTAAAATGAAAACAAAATTTTATTTCAATAATTTCTCTCTTAGAAAACTTTCTCACGAGGATAAGTTAATTAGATATCAATCTTTCAATGTTTCTTACAATTATTAGTCCGTATTGTACCGTAACTAAACCAATTCTTTATTATCTGTAACCTAAGTTTTTTATTATATTACACGTACACTTAGGTTCAGTCAAGCATGAACTGAAGTAAATGCAGAGAATTTAATTTTTATATTACATAAATATTATTTTCCTCATATTGGGAAAATAGAACGTAAAAAGATTGATTGACGGTAATGAGTAAAAGCTACTTCTCGCAATTAATAAATGTCTGAAATTGTTAGATATAACACTAATGATATTTTCAGATATTATAAACTTGGTACAAAAACATGCCCAATCATGCCTGTACCTTTTTCTTGAATTACAACATAATAAGTGTAGATTTCCTGATTCTGTGCCCAGCTGCTAGAACTTTCTTCTTGTATTTTTCAATTTCGCTTACAATAAGAAATTGATATAAATTCACGGTTGTCGATTAATTTTTTTTTTTTTTTTTTAATAAACCGTTAGAATTTTTTATAGATTCTTTCAATATAAGGACAAAAAAAAACTTAAAAAGCATTCTGTAATAAATAATTCATACATTAAATTTTCCTTACCTTTTTGCGTTTCTTATTTAAATTTTATATTGTGCAAGTGGCGCTAAACTAACAATGATGTTGATCATTTCAATAAAATAAAATTTTGATTTTTATGAAGCTGAAAGCACTCAGTAAAAGTCGTAAACTTCACTGTTTACTTTTTACCGAGTTTATTAGTTTTTACCATATTCTTGCACGTTATATACAACCTACATAAATTTAACAAGTAATTTTTTAAGGCTTTTAAGGAATCCAATTTAATAATTCTGTAAAGAAAGTTAAGTGAAATAAACCGACAAACTTTTATCAAAATATTTCAACTTAAAAGAAACTACATTTTGAGAAGTATCAAATTGCAATTAAATAATTTTACGCAATAAAATATTAATGTTAAATTTCATTTGATTAATTGAAATTGTTATGTAATAATATACAGGGAAAAATTATAAGTAATAAATAATAATCAACCATAAGCTATAAAACACGTTTTAAAAAAATTTCCATAAATTATTTTCGACTCGTTGCTATAATTAAATTACTGTCATCTTAATTTTTAACGCCTTCTGAAGGCTTCTTATAAGTAAATACGTAGCTTTCCCGCCGTTGCAAAACTACCTGCATCATTTATAAATTTCTTTACGTAATTTACCAAAAAAAAAAATGATAATTATTCACTTAAAAAACGCCGTAAAACTACCAACTCGCCAAACCGACAAGTAAATTACGGGCTGCTCGTCATCCTACAAGACAAAACACTTTATTTCGCCGCTTTAACGCTTTTTCTCCCGCAATTGCACTTCACGCTTCGGGTTCGATGGATCGCTAGTACTTGTAATAGTGAAGTAGGGTGAAAAAGAGCGAAAGAAGGCATTAAAGCCTAGCGGAATGCTGAAATACCAGCTACCGAGCGACATTCCTCTAACGTCTTGATCGACTTTGGCAGTTTTTTTTTTTTTTTTTTTTTTTGAATCGCTTCTTCTCGAGGTGCTTTTCTCCAGCTTAAAACTTGATCATTTACTTGCGATCATTCGAGTGTATTTTTAATTTATTAAAAAAAATTTTTTTAAATAAAAATTCATTCTATAAAATAATCAATACCACCAGCTTTTCCTAACCATAATTATTTAAACAACAATTAAAATGAGCTCTTAAAGCCGCATCGTTTGACTCGACAAAGGCAAAGATGTGTACATTTAAGTGTTACGCACTGTCCAATCCTGAATGAGCCGATCAAAACATCGATCTCCACTGGCGTCGAAGCTCACACCCGAGCCCACTCAATATTCTATCCACCGAGTCCCCGTTTACGTAATCCCATTGACGTGCAAAAAAGCAATAATCGTGAAACTGCAGCGAGCGGACGCGGCATTAACCTGAAAATAAAGGATCCACCAAGGCAGTTAGCACCTCGCTATCATCTTGCCCAACTGGGCGCTTCTCTCGCCTATTCTCCGAGAAAGCCGGCGGGTAATTACGCTGCCTAACGGCCTTTGGGGCCGGCAGTCGTGTGACATAATGGCGATGCGCGGCCTCGCGTGCACAGGCACAGGTGACATAATCCGCCCGGCGGCGTTGCATAATTATTTCAGCGGGACGGGGGAGAAGAAGCTAGAAAGTTCGCCGCCTGCCGATTCGCAGCTCCACGCCGACGCGGCCGCCGGTGTCTGTGTGCTTTCCCTGGAAAAGCCTGAACTGTAACGAGTCGACTTTCCTCGGGATTGTAGCTTTCGGGGGACTCGCGCCGAGAAAGTTGATGGATAAGCTGCGCGGGCTTACGTCAGGGGGGGTGCATGTGGATTTATTGGGAATAGCGAATAATTGTGTTCGATTTTGCCGTCAAATGGACGCTTTCAGCTCTGACGTCTGGCGCGATTACGAGTTTTCGAGCGAATGAGAAAGTAGTTTGTAACAATTATTAGGGGGAAATTAATTGTGCAGTTCTTTGGAAGACATCCACGAATTGTATAATGTTAAATGAACTGTCTTTTTGTATGAAGCCGTAGTAGAAATAAATATATAATTAAGTAAACCAGCCGTGGAAACGGTTTATTTACAGTTATGTAAAGAAGTCAACATTGTAAGTCGATACAATAAAGTTGCGAAAACATTCCGTGTATTTTTCTATTTATCCTATAAACCAGGAAGCAATTTTCTGATGAATGCATTTCTATAATTCGATAAGCGCATTTTATGTTATAAACTTTGTAAACAATTTTGACTGCCAGCTAATAAAATGTTTCATAATTCAGGTGATACAACTATTTTAGTATTCTACAATAATCTTCGTCTTGAGTATGTAAATACGATAAATTCGTTAGTTATTCAGAACTTTAATATCCTTATGTCTAGGAAGAATACTAGTAACATTGTATCACGACGATCTCTTTGTTTCATGTCGAAACCATATTATAGAATCACGAAGGTACTCTGAAAATTACGGAAGAATCGTCACTGCTGCCAATGACGATTTAGCTCTGACGTTAAAGAACCACATCGTGCAAAGAATCATTTACCATAAAAATCAGTATTTATACCATAAACCCAGAAAGAGTAGGAAGATGACAGGCTTTTCCTCTAAAAAAATTCATCTACTCACGAGTCTAATACTCTTGTCCAAAATTTTAATGTTTACACGTATAAAGGCGATTCTTCCATGCGGAAGTAATAACGTGACTCATAAAGAAAACTTCCCTATTTGTCACGGAATAACATTATGAAAAGTAGTATCGTCCGATCCGTTAATTCCGTGCCAGAAATACAAATAAACCATCATCTACGGCAAACCCAACCTAATTAAAAATCAGACTACAGCAGTCAACTTCTTAACGACAACTACTCACCGTTCCCATAAATCCCCGCAGAAGATCGTAAAATCCATAAAATTTAACAGCTCCCTCCTCCCCCCGCAGCCATTTTCACTGTCCCCGCATTTCAAGTTCATCGAATCTTCTCGGCGGAACGATCGTATCGTTAAAAAATATTTCACGCGCGTCGGAGCGTCCGCAAGGGTCAAGTACTCGCGCGTCCGCAATCGACGTTAGTGCGTAAGAGCTCGTGGCATTGTGCGCCTCTCGCAACTTGGCTATATCACACGATTTTCCGTTGCGTCAGGCGCGAACGCGCCGAAAAGGCGAAAAACTTCCTCGTCCGCGGCGATCGTCGCCCGCGATATAGCAAGGACGAGTTTTTCGAGCGGCCGTTTCCCTTTTCTAGAATTTTCTCTGGGCTTTACGGAGAAATCCGCGCTTCGTTAGATTTCCGAGCGGGCAGCTGACGTGCACGTTTTCAGTTTGGTCTAATGGAAAATGTTTGATACTATATAATGATATACATTAAATTGTATGAAGTAAAATATTTGGTATCAATAACTAGTTCTTACATTTAATCATTTTACAAATAAGATGTTTGCATAATTGAGCGATTACGGCAGATCATTGTCCCAAGCCTCGCACAAAAGACAATCCATCACTTTCGCTATACCTTTCCGCCCTAAAAAGCCTCCATAACAATACAATAACTCAATTCCGTTCCCTTTCCACGCCATAAATCACAGCTCTCCCTAAAAATCCCATCTTCCCAGAAAAATTCGAAACAAAGCCAAGAGCCTTCCTGAAAAACAAAGGCAAAGGCAAAGCCGATCCATCGACTTGGCAAGATTCCAAGCGGACGCGCCTCTCTTGCATTCAAGCGACGTAATGAATCAGATGATAACGGCAGCCTCCGGTCGCTTCCTCCCGTACAAACTGGCGAATTATGGTAATGCTCGGCGGGGAGAGTTACGAGCGGCAAAATTGTAACTCGCGTAATCCGGGCGGCGCTTGTCGAAAGGCGCCGCGCGCGCATTTTTTTTTTCTTTTTCTTTTTTCCAAAGAGAGGGACGGGGAAAGTGAGAGAGGCTGCGCCCCCGGGGGCCAGGAATGTGCACTTTTGTTTTTTACGATGCTGCGCGCCGAGAGCGACGCCGACGCTTATTTTTCGAGGACGACGCTTTTTTCGAGGAGTCAACGTTCGCCGCCTGAGCGCTGTTTTTGCTTTTCTCTTTTTTTTAAATCTCGAAATTGAGATTAAGTTGTTCAGGGTGCGCGCAATGAACATTTTTTCATTTAAGGTAGAATATAGGTCGTGAAAATGAAAATGCCTGCTTCAAGGACAGTATGAAAGATGCGGGTCATGGATTGTTATGGAGACTCCGAGTTTCTCGGAATTTTTCAAATTCCCACTGATTCGGTAATTGATGCAGAGTCAATATTGCATAAACAGTTGATTTTACTAGGAGCTTACTGACCTTAAAAAAAGCCGAGAAAATTCTGTGTACTTAAAAACCTGATAAATGCGTTAATCATTCTTATTAAATTAATTTCATATAAAAAATATGCTTTAAACCGCATAATTTAATCTTACGCTTCCTAATTGAAATGCAGCCTAAAATCTCTGTGCAATCGTCTTACGTAATCGTATACATTCAACAGTCTTTTAATTACTTAAATTTTCAGGAGAAAACTAACAATCGCATAGGTAACAAGCCCATTATAAATTAGGAAGTATCATTTTCAAGCCTCTTAATCGTAAATGATAGATTGATCAACCATGATTTAACATAAATTTGTGATGTCATTTTTTTATGATAGCGATCGTAAGCTGTATGCTTATCAAAGGATTATAAAAACATAGGCCCATTATGTAAAGTATAGTGTTTACGTTCGATACGATATGACAGCATATAGAATGTAAAATTTCATGTAAAACTCCGATCCTCATTATGGAGATGAAAGGCAATTTTTCCTCTTGCTTACCAAAAGTTATTATTTGCTGCTTTTTAAAATCTTTATTCAAATAATTAAATAACAACCCAAATAACTCAAAGCTCAGCCATAAAAAAGCACGTAAGCCCCATAAATACAAGATTTGTGTAAGAGTGAAAATCCGTTATCGCTAAGAATACACTCAGACTAACTCGGCCATATATCCCTGTAAGAAAGTCGCGATAGATGGTACAGATAAGTCACAAATCCGAAAAGAAATAATAAAGAACGTCGTTTGGTAACCTCTGCCATTGCGCAAGCCACCTTGGATCTTTTTCACGGAATTGTTCCAGAGATGGAAGGCGAATTTGGCTTCGTTTCTTGCGCGATGCAGCGCGAGGAGCGGCTCCGAAAGGGAAAGGATGTACCGCATTGTTTTCTCTCGCTGCACTCGCTAAAGCCATTATGCATCTTGTTGTTTAACCGGCGATAACAGACCTTTAAATTTCCTTTTCTCGTCAGACGCGAAGAATTTTGCTTGTTAAGTGCATGAAAAACGGCTTTTAAATGTGAAAAGCAGTTTACTTGGAGGAAAATATTTTAGGAATTTTATGCCGAGGCAGCAATACTTTTGATGTTAAACCGTAAAAGTTACATCACTCTTCTACCGAAAATTATTTATCTGTAATACCGATTTCTTTGTTCCTTTCTTAAGTGACAAAATCTAAATTTTTAATACAGAAAAACTTCTTAAAATGCATAAATCAGAATTATTAATCCTAGGAAATAGTTTTTGGGACTTCGAGCATTTCCCTCTCGCAGAAACATAACGCACAAATCAATCACCCAAACCTCCCAAAGCAATTTTCTCACGAAACTTCTATTTTTGCCAGTCCAATTGTCTCTCTTACCACATAAATAACTCTTCTTACCTCCGGTCGCAAAAACGACCGATCAATAAACCTCGAAGCCATCAGTATGTCTCATGGTCGTCGGGTTTTAAACAAATCTTCGCGTTCGGCGAAAGGCGTTTTTCCTTTCGCGCGTCGCTTTTCTTCGCAGCCGTCTGCGATCGGCATGCCAACGATCGCGGTAGCCGAGGAAAGTGAAACCGCGAGGCCTCGCTGAATAATTCGCGATTTGCATCGGGGCCTCTCTGCGTGCAGCGCCGCGAGATCTATCGAGCCTCGGAAATTCGAGAGAGAGAGAGAGAGGGAAGTTTACTTCCTGACTCGGGATTGTGCAATTAACGAGCGGACATCGGAAGTGCGCGAAAATCCCCTGGGCTACGACGTCGGTCTGTGATTTTCTTGAGAGATTTGATTTCTGGACGTTTGAATGTAATCGCGGGAGATGTGGGGTTTATTTTCCGTAAATGAAAGTGTGCGGCTTTTTTTCCGCGCATCGGATTTTATCGAATTTGGTGTATCCTCGCCTGCGAATTGATCGGAAAAAAGATTTATTAGATTATTGAATAAAGATCAATTCTTTTTTAAATGAATTTGTTTTCATTAAATTCCATTGAATTATTCACGGTGCAAGGAAGGTCGACTGATCTTTAATAATGCAAAGCTGCATTTACCTTCAAGCGTCCGAAATGTAATAAATGTACCAAACTTGAAAAGAATCGCAACCTCGCTCTTAATGATTATTCCCAAACACTCATTTTTTGCTTTCTCCGTGATTGTTTTATTTAAATCTTTCCTTAAACTAAACTTATTAATTCCTTTAGAACAACTTTGCCTTGCACAAAGCCGACTAGTCTGCGAAACAGTTAACATAGGCCACTCACGTCCCTTAATTTCAACAGCCGGCAATTTTTCAGAGCTCCTCGCGACAAACCACTCGGCGAAATTGGTCGCTCTAATGAAAAGAAGCGAGGATGCTCTCGGCGCTCTGTAGCGAATGCCGTTTTTCACGGTCATCGTGACTGTACGCAGAGGCACATTCGCGAACTTTTGCTCCGCTCTCCGAGAGAGAGAGAGAGAGAGAGAGAGATCCTTGCCAAGGCCGCTCGCGGAGGAAGAAATGCTTGTGCAACAGGCAGGCCGGGTGAGAGTCGATTTGCGCGCGAAAAATGAGGCTGCGGCTTTGTCTTTCAAATCAGAGGACGCGGCCAGCTTTCTGGATGCTCTCGCGATGCCGACCGGTTCTTCGGTCGAGATGCTAATGCGGTATTTCGCGTTATCTCTTGGTACTTTATTTTGGTGGAGGATTTGAAGAAGTTCGACATTTCTATCTTGCGAAAAGTACTTTGCGAGCTTGACAAAATGCTGGTACACGCGGCGAAGGTAAATCAATTTAGCAAAGATTATTAGCTATACAATTTCCATAAGATGATACCCGCATAATCTCGAAGTAGAAATCTCTCTACGTGAAAAAAACACGGCGCTTATAACCGCTTTATACGTGTATTTAATGACGCACGAGCTTTTTTTTCTCGACATACAGGTAGAGAACCATAAGACCGCAAGAAACTTTCCGCTTGTTACATACGTTCGGCTTCACTCTTTTAAAATAAACACCCGTACAGCGCACATCAAAATAATGCCACTGCCGAAAATGCCAATCACAAATAAGCCTCTTTAAATTAATTACAAGGCAGGTCGTTAGTGTAAGTAAATTCTTGGTCGCTCTTATCGAACCGCTTTTTCAGTTTTAAATACAAATTGCTTTGTTATTACGAGATAAACGATTTTTTCACAAAATTAGAAATTACTCATAAAATACCTATTTATCAAAAAGCAACAAATATTTCCTAAAACGATTGAAAAGAGCCGAAGCCATTACGTCAATTTGCTCGTCTAAAATCGCTTGAAACACTTAAAAGCCCCACCAGAAGCGGCGAGCACGTTTTACCGCCATGAATATAGAAACCCGTCACCCGTCGTCCACTCCATTATCACCTCCGCCGCTTACCAATCCGAGCCTCGCCGGCGAATCGAGCCCAGCTCCGAAATTTGCACCGGTTGACCTGCATCCTCGGCCCCTCTCAGCCGGCTGCGAAGGTCGTCCGAATATTATACAATGCCTGTCCAGGTTCGTCGCGGCGCCCCACCGCGACTCTCTCGCCTGGCGTTCCTACCTGCGGAACTCTCAAAATCGGTCCCGGAGCCGCGGGCGCGCACATTCGCTCCCGAGCGGTTAATAGCGACGCGCGCGCGCACACCAGAGAGAGAGAGAGAGAGAGACGCGTGCTCTCCGTGACGACCGATTCCTACGCGGTGCAGTGCTTTTTCGAGTGCAGTGCTAAGTACACAGTGATCTTGTAAGGCCGGTGATCGTTTCCTTTTTTCGCGTTGGATCTTTAGACTGACACTCTAGGTAGGTAGGTCTTGAGGGGGATCAGTGTCGTGCTGTGGATTCGTTTGTTGTTTGGCTGGAAGGAGAGTTGAATGGTTCTTTTGGTAAAAGTGAAATGTTGAGGATTCGCGGTTTTTCTTGAAATGTTTGTCATTCAGTCCGGTGCAAGTTTATGACGGAAATAATTCGTTTATAAAAAAATTTTTTACCAAAGTACATATCTTTCAATACGAGATATTAAATATTTTTTATAACTGAATTGTTATATTTTTATGAACTTTTTCGTAATTAAATCTGATACTTTATCAGATTAAAACACAATGTCGTCACAATTATTATACAACTTTCGAAATTACATAATTCTGATTGTATTTTTCAATAATCAAAAAAAATAAACATCACAACTAATTGCGTTACCATATTGTGTCACATAAATCACAGTGCACATTGTTTTGTAATTCGCATAAAAGGCGCGCATGATTAATGTAGCAATAAATAAAAATGTACCTCTTAGCATCGTGCCGTAAAAAAATTATGGACCGTTCAATACATTCGCGAGCGCAAATCTTTCGTCGGCAAAAGAAATACAAGTTTTCCTTCATTGCGGCATAATTGCACCACGAGAATAGACTTTATTATTCCGCCTTGATAAAAGCCAAAAATTATTCGAGCGCCTTACTTTATATAAAAGAATTTCACCTGTTCAGCATAAAATGGAAACTTTTAGTTAATTTCTAAGTCGAACATAAAAGTCAGTGATATAACTATATGTACTTTTCCGACCTGCATAACTCATCACTTAGAACGGATTTACTTTCGTAGGATCGTAGATTACCCGGAATTCAATAGAAGTAATGTCGACACAGTTAGGAATATCGAGCCCTCGACCTTTAGTTACGAAAGTCAAGGCTGCTTACGAATCCAGTGTAGAAAGTCCTGCCTGTCAAGTGCATTAACTCTGCTTTGTAAATTTACTTGATTTTAATAATTTTTCATGCGAATTAAATTGACATGGATGTTGAAAATGTTAGTAATAAAGTTGAACGATAAATTATTCTAATTCCACGATAAATTATTTATAAATCCTAATCCGCGACTCGTAAACATATTTTCTACACCCGAAACATTATACAAACTTCCATAAATATTCATCCCGGGTATTTTTTTTTTTTTTTTTTTTTTTAATCAAAATTTTACGTAAGCTCATTATATGCATAGTTTCACAAATAGCGCTTTAAACGAAACAAACATTGAATCAGAATATGTATAAAGGAAAAGAAAAGAGTAAAAAGAGATCGTATATTTATGCAGGATGAGGAGGAGAGGCGTGAGGAAACAAGGAAACTCCGAATGCGAAGGAGCTCTGGTACTGCTCCTCGCGGCATTGGCTCCTGTTATCTGCTCCGCTGGAATTCTGGACCCGTGGCAATGGGCGCGCAGCGACCGGATAGAAGTCAACATTCCCTGGCTGCCTTGTGAGTATTTCTACCTGCTGACTTGCACGCTATTCGCGGCCTGTAGATAATTTTGGGATAATGTAACAATTTGCGTTCACCAGATCTTTTTAACTTGGGTTATTTTTAATTGTGCAATGTTTAATTATTGTTTTGACAAATTAAAATGTATAAGTAAAACTAGAGTAATTAATTTATTTCAGCAATTAAATGAGAATTGACGTAGTCATCCTATTGAATTTATGCTCATTTTGGAATGTAAATGTTTAATACATGCAAAGTAGATATAAACTATGATTCCTATAGTTAACCTTATTAATTTTAAAAGCTCATTGTTCGTGATAATTGCGAAGCAGCTAGTTTTGTTATCCGTAATCGGTGATTACGAAAAAGCAAAAAATGCAATAATAAAGCAGATAAACGTTATAACATCTCAATTTAGTAGAAAATCATTGCATATAAGTTTACAGTCTATTGTTTGAAATCATATGTCATATAGCGCTAACGTACTATTATGTATTTAAAAATCTTCCTACATTTACAGATGATTAAACCACAATATTATAAGAGTAGAACTTAAAGATTTGTCAAAATCAAACTTTAGTTTTCCAGTACAAAATGCAAATAATAACAGTAGAGCAAATTTAAACATGTTAGTAATTTATCTGCAGACGAAGCCACCATATACACATGTTAACATATTTTAAAAAATAATTTGCTTTAATTCGTTCAATGAATTGATTACTCTACAAAAAAAAGCTGCTTGTGCAAAACATCCATTATCCCTGCGCAAAGCTATGTGCTAATACGAATCAAGAGAGAAATATGGATTAAGCAGGCAATAATAATGTATTACTAACGGAACCGCAAACTGAATTAGTGTTTTTTTACCACTGTTATTTATTGTTTAATGCGACAGTAGCCGCCCTTGCGACACTTCTCGGAATTCCGTTGCAAAACCGGGGCGGCATAATGACAAAAGCCTCGCGCCGAAAGTTCTGGAACCTCCTGAATTCTAAGGTTTTCTTCAATATTCGCAGTCGAGAACGAGACGCGCTGCTACGACGAACTGGGCTGTCTGAACATCACCAGGAGTTGGTACCACCTGATTCACCGGCCGCTCAACGTCTTTCCCTTGCCGCGGGAAGTCATCAACACGCGGTTTATCCTTTATACCAATGAAAATCCCACCGAAGTAAGTTTATCATGCGTTTCTTCTCGTTTACCGATCTACCCTTTACACGATCTGGAATTCCAGTTTAGCGCCAGTAATCGCTTCGTTTATTTGTGAAATCGGCGTGCACAAGCTGACGTACAATATTTGAGAAAGGTTCATCCTTGGCATATTAATGTCAGACGGCACTTTTATTTATGCACGCGAAAGATCAATGCACGTCAATGGTTTCGTCGATTTAAAACTTAGGATTTTAATAAATTGAAAAATTATACATTATTAATATACGAATACCTAAACTCACGCGATGGAATAATTAAAACTTTTTCATCAATTAATATTAAATTCTCAAATCTGCACTCTATTCATCAACTGTACCCGGTCAAGAGCACCATTTACATGTAAAATAGGTTAAATGGAACGTTTAATGAAAGCGCGAATCTCAATTAGTCAATAAATCAGATTTGTTCAGCGCTCTCATCCTTCCTGCTACTTACTTCCCTCTCAGGAAATCAGTGCGGCTCTCCCATCGCTCTGATTACCAGCTATGATTAATTTAAATCTTGATGCTTCTCTCGGAAAGATTTTTTTTCTTTCTTTCGGCAGCTTATCGCTCGATGCCTTTATTTCGAGAAAACTTCGTGATTTTTCACTTTCATCCGATCCAGGAAGTGCACTGGATCCAAATCATCGGCGCATCTGTTTAATTAAGATTTTACAGTGTTGGTTCGATTTGAGAGCATCTTGGGTTTAACAGGGTGGACTACAGACATTATTGATTTTTGATTGCTGTGGGTTTACGATTGTCGAAAACGTTTTGCTCGCTTTCGCTAATTATTGGATTTTTATTTCAAGCGTTTCGAGGTATTCAAGTTGTAAATAATACTTTAATTTTGCGAAATGAAATTTTTATTGGTAAAGAAATGAAGGTATTGACTAAAAGAATATATATTCTACTGGTATACATATATTTAAGATTGAAATATTTCATTTCCGAAATCAGGTCCAAAAGCAGTTAAATTACAAATCATCAACAAAAATCGTTAAATAAACATATAAATATGTTTTTTTTCTCTCTTGAAGAATAAAGTGAGATTAAATAGTTCAATTCAAAATATTTCCAATTGGAATATCGATTAATGTTTACATCACATTAAACATTTTAATCATAATTTTATAACAAAAGACTCTTATATTTTGTAAAATAAAAATAAAAATAAAAAGTTAAAAAAGTTAAAAATAAAATTAAGCTAATTATAATTTGTAGACGATAATCGTAATTTTTTCATTTCACATTTGAAAAATGTAAAATGAATTGTTAATTAATATAAGAAAAAGATGTTTAAACACTCCGCTCAACTTTAAAATTCATTTGAAGATTTTTAACGAGTTTAATAATATACTATAATACTTGTGCCAAATAAGAAATCAAAGCTTTTCAGAATCCAGTAAAAACTTGCTTAGGATTCCTTAATAATGGATAATAGAAAAAAAAGTGAGTTACTCAAATAAAAGCATGCTCAGAATATCACCCACTTATGTGTATAGCATGATTATTTTTTTGTTTTATTTATTGAGCTTTCAAATCCCAGCATGATTATTACATTTATTACGCATTTTGTAAGGTGTTTTATTTTAAATACATGGTGTCTTATTTTCATGTGGACAAATAATTGAAAACGAACAGTTTTTATTAGACATAGCATATATGTTATTAGAAATCTGGCGTTATTTTTTATTAATAAATGTTTAATTTGATGCAAACAAAGTAGTTCGATGTACTAATGATTGACGTTGTGTTTAGACTAACGAAAATTTGTTGCACATGTATAGTTTGCGAAAAAGTACGCAAAATGCTAATACTAAAAGGTCAAGCACCTCATTACCTAGAAATTAATGACTTCTCACGTCGAAAAAATGTTGCCTAACATTAACAGCAAAAAACTGGAAAAAAAAAATTCGAAGCCGATCGTTCATTCGAGGCTCATTTAAAAACACTCAGAAGAAAACTGTCGCCTCTCCAGGCGTTATTAACAACTCCGCTATAATCACCCCGTTTTTTTTTTCTTGCAGGGCCAAGTATTAACCGTAGGAAAGGACAAGTCGATCAAGCGATCGAACTTTAGCGTGAAGCGCAAGACGAAGTTCATTATACACGGATTCATAGACACGCCGCTCAGCAACTGGGTGAAGGTGAGAGACATTCATTTTAATTTTGCAATCGGCAAGTCGAGACTGATTCTCGCGCTTTGAATTAAACTCGAGTACCGCTGGAATTCCGATGTTTATACAGTGTAATGACCGTAACGCTTATCTCGCGAGCTGATCGGATTCTTCGTTCCGAGAATCCGAGATGTATTGAAATTATCCGCTGCTTTTTTTAATTTATGGACGCTTCTATTTGCAGCCTTTTTTTTATAATGAAATGAAAAATGTTTATTGATAAGATCGCCTTTGAAAGTGAAATTTTACTGCGGGTAATTGTCCTGATTATTGAAATTTATGAATAACACAAAAAATACAATTTTTTGCGCCATTAACTTTTCATCAGTACGTGCTGTAAAATGAATGCTGCTGCTTTAATTCAAAAGTAAATAATTGTTTCTTTTTTTTCGTTAAATATCTCTTTGGACCTCGTATTTTAGCAATTCACGAGAAACGCAAAATGAAAGTTGCAATTCAGAAACTTTCCTCGAAAAGTATGAGAATTTTATGACGCTGAATAATCAACAGTTCTGAGTCGCAAATTACGAGCAAAATATAATTTTTGCAATTATTCAAGTACATTTCTTCACTATGTGTACTTTCGTTATGAAAAAACGTCACGACAAAATGAGTTGGCCTCGAAAATTCTAATTTGGCCCAAGCTTTCATTTTTAATCTGACATTGAAGTAGTTTAACAAGCAGTTATTAAATCAATGCAGGCTTACCAACTGTAATTTAATGCATCTGATTAAAAAAAGTAATATAATAGTCGTGCTTCAATTTAAACTTACTCCTGCGACTTTTACTCAGACTGCCCAGTTCCCCGACGCGATTAACGAATAAAAAGTAAACAATTTTCAGCAGAGTTCACAAAGCAGCTGACCGTAAAAAGTAATGCGCTAATAATCTCGAGGCGAGAACTCGAAAGACGCCAGCAGCTCGCCGTTTAAAAATCATCGCGCAAAATCAGGAAGCAATTTCGCGCTTTACGCCATGTCGGCCGCGGCGCGATTACCGAATTTTTTCCCGTACTTCCTGCGCGCACTTCTTTTCTTCATTAACCGGCGCGTTTCGTCGGGCCCCTCGTAAAACCGAGAGGAGTCCCGCCAATATGTATCAAATGGCGCGCGGAAGTGCATGTAATTCTCATCCGCCCGCAATTAAATGCAAATTGCGCCGGCTTTACGAGGCGCGCAATTCAGGCTTATTTTTTTTCTTTCGCGAGACTTCTTTCTGTATCCGGAATTTCTAACTAAGTGCACGCGGGGAATAATTACTCGCCCGCGAATTACGTCAGAATGGGAGCGGAGGCTCGGTCGATGCTCAATCCGGGAGGGTGGTTTTTAAATAAATTGTTCGAAAACTCGGTGACGCAATTGAAGAGGAAGGAGGTTCGAATTAAACGCGCGGTAAAATGCTCTTGTACAAAGGAGTTTATGCATGCAGGAAATGAGATGTATCGTCGCGTATAAGGCAACTCGAGTAGACGTTAGTATTGTTCTGAGTAGGCCAGTCAAAAAGAAATTAACGTCATTAAGCGGAAAAATTAGAATAATGCTAATGCGATCGATCAAAAATATAAAAGCGGAGATATGATTAACGCTCAGGCTATAGTTGTATTGAAAAAAAATTTATATATATTTTAATAACATTTCGAAGCAGTGCGCATTAACTAATATTAAACGACACTTATTCAAATAAATCCTGGAAACAATCCTGGAAACAATCTCACAATTCATTACCCAATGCCGCGAAATAAAGTAAATAATATAATGAAAAGCTGCACTATAAAATTTTTACCGCAACCCGCGATAACTTATCCATCTGCCCATCAAAAAAAAAAAAAAAAAAAAACAAGAAGCGTTGATCGATTCGACCGGTCCGGTTTCGTAAGCTTCCCCCGGCTGCCGACTTACGCAGGCCCGTTTGATTTCGCTTTCAGGAGATGAGGAACGAGCTGCTGAAGCACGGCGACTACAACGTCATAATCGTCGACTGGGCGGGCGGCAGCCTGCCTCTCTACACGCAGGCGACCGCCAACACGCGCCTCGTCGGCCTCGAGATCGCGCATCTCATCAAGCATCTCCAGGTGAGCTGTCCCTTACGGTTAATCGGGGGGGCCTCTCTGGGTCAGTGGGAAGTGCGTAACGGCGCCTGGTCCGATATCGCATCGCGGATCTGGGTCGGCCGTGGGAAATTCCACTCTATTATTCTGATGCAAAAGCGTTTGCGCCTAGCTGCTTCTGTGTACAATGCAAGTTCTACAAATCTTGAAATGTTTTTCAATTCGGATTAATGCTTCAAGTATTTAAGTTTTATACTCAATTGCAGCTTTATTTATAGCCAATGACTTTTGCAGAACAACTACGGCTTGGACCCGAGCGACGTGCACCTGATCGGGCACAGTCTGGGTGCCCACACCGCCGGATACGCCGGTGAGAAGCTCAACGGCAACATCGGCCGCATCACCGGACTCGATCCGGCCGAGCCGTACTTCCAGGGAATGCCCAGCCACCTGAGGCTGGACTACACGGATGCGCAGCTCGTCGACGTCATCCACACCGACGGCAAAAGCATCTTCTTCTTAGGTACTTTAGTTTAGAAGTTTTTATGCAGAAACTCGCGGTAGATATTTTTCAGCCGCAAGTTTTTAGATTCAATTAATGTATTTTGCAATTGTATTTTTAAGAAAGTTTTTGTACTTTTAAAATTTAAAGAATCTCTGAAGAAAGCTGTGCACCTATCTCTTTAGCCAGGAATTTTCTTAATTCCAATAAATCTTTAAAGGAAAGCGGCAAAAATACTCTTACGCGTTCTAAGAAAGTATGTCTTAGCGCACGGCATGAAAATTCTAAATGAAATATAGCTACATAGATCCAATAATAAGTTTGGCTTTCATCCGATAGTACACATCGCCACTGAATTAGTGAAAGGTTTCCCGCGTTATGTCAAAGCCCCGCCGCCGTTACTTTTCCAAAAAATCACTAAACAATAATTCAAATGAAAGCTATACTTGTAAAACTCGACTTGCGCCCACCGAAAGTTGCGCCATTCACCTGCGAATAAATCGCAAAAGGTCTTCCAGGGTACGGCATGAGCCAGCCGTGCGGCCACCTGGACTTCTACCCGAACAACGGCAAGGAGCAGCCGGGCTGCACCGACCTCAGCGAGACGACGCCCTCCCTGCCGCTCACCCTGATCCGGGAGGGCCTGGAGGAGGCCTCGCGCGTCCTCGTCGCCTGCAACCACGTGCGCGCCATCAAGCTCTTCATCGAGAGCATAAACAGCAAGTGCCAGTACGTGGCGCACGAGTGCGGCAGCTACACCAGCTTCCTGCGCGGCGAGTGCTTCTCCTGCAAGAGCAACAACAGCCTGAGCTGCGGTATAATGGGCTACCACGCCGACAGCAGTCCCGCCCTGGTCAGGAGGCAGCAGATGGGGCAGGACGTGTCGGCGCTGCTCGGATCCAAGTTCTTCTTCTCGACGGGGAAGGACGATCCTTATTGCAGTGAGTACGGTTTTTTTTATCCCGATTAAATTCGTTATCGAAACCGCTCTGGATAATCGGGAAATCGAGGCGAGTGATTCGCATATTAATCTAAACACGTTTCTTGTAAATTTACGTGCGATATTAAGAGTGGAATATCGATAATCGACAAAGAAAATTACAAAGGTATTTTTAAAATCAGTTTGCTGCGCAAAGAGAAGTATTTACAAGTCGCAATCGCAGAGTGCCATCTCGTGCGAAAGTTTAACCCAAACAACGGTGTTTCGCAAACAAGAGAGAAAGAGCGAGGAATTTTAAGAGCTCCTAACGGATTTTTTTACGACTTTTTTTTTCCAGGACGGCATTACAGAATAACAATCAACTTGGCCAGGCCACCCACCGCAGAAAGCTGGGTGCAGGGCTACATGAAAGTCACGCTCCACGCGGACAACGGAGTGATACGCAACATGGACTTAACTCCCAGGTAAATTTCGTTCGAAAAAGACTCGAAACTCCCGTCGATCGCAATGATAAACTTTGACTCGTTGCTCCAGTGGGTACATGAAGCTCGAGCACGGCACGACGACGCGAATGGTCGTGGCTCATCCGGGCGGATCCACCGGAGAAATCGGCAAAATCAGGAGAGTGGAACTGTCTTGGGCGTACGACATGGACGTTCTGCAGCCGCGGTCGTTGTGCTTCTTCTGGTGTAACGATCGGCTCTACGTCAACAGCGTCGTCGTCGACATTATGGAATTGCCGGGCAGGGGGTGAGTTTTATTTTTATTTTTTTTTTAAATTCCTATATATCGAAATATATAACGTTTTAAAAATATTTTTCTATGTCAAAAACGAGAAATTTTCAAATAACGTACTAACTGGCGAAAATGTATTTTTTTTTCCAGCAAGCGAGACACGGACTTCTCCAGCAAGCTCTGCTCCTCGGGAAGGAGCGATTACGCGGAAATCGCCAGCGGCTCGACGGCCTCGTTCGTCGACAACTGCTGACGACAACCGGCAGGCGGAGCTTCGGCAACCTAATCGCCGGACGCCGAGAGACGCCTTCCACTGCGCCCTAGTATTAATGTGATCCGCACACGTTACGCTGTAACCCTTGTAAATCTTGTAAATAACTCGACTGCACTAACGGTATACTGGCGGTTCCGAGCTGCTTTGCTGCTGCTGCTGCTGGCCTCGTCCGCCTGGATGGTTGTACTGTGTGCTTGTGCCCTGAATCATTTTGACGATTATCTGGACACTGTTTTGCAAAGTTTGAAACTGGGGGCGGGAGTTAAAATACTCAACGGAATGGTAATGTTTAACAGTGTCGTTGGAAAGATTCAGAGAACAAAGCACACTTTGCACTAATTGACGATCGCTTTGATTACGGTAAAACGGTAATCATCGATTTGTAAAAATCAAACGTTTTGTTGCTTGTAGACAAGTTTAGATTAATACTTTTTACGTGGTAAATGATTTCAAAGCTAGAAGGCGTACTTACCATTGTTATAATGTTACTTAAACTTATAGTCAAACAGAGCTGGGTACTACTTAAATGTAAGGCATGGATAATCAAAGTCAATTAAGCGTGTTTTATAAGACGCTTAGGCCTTTATTAAGCATAAGCGAAAATATATATGTACTTTAGATCTAAATTTTAAAAAAACAATTATTAATGGAAGGCAGATTTTTATACAGTTTTAGATAATGTTTGTAAATAATTATGTTTAGTGTTGTAAGTTTCATAATTTTTTAAACATTTCATATAACCAGTATAAATATTTGTAAGTAATATATTTCAGACTAATAATTTAACAATATTAAATTTTCATTTAATAATCAAGCTAAAGTAGATTATAGTAAAGTTTACATATTGTATGGATATAAATAAGCACAAAAAGTATTAGCGAGAAAAGAAACATCTCTACTTGTTGGGTAAACAATTACAATTTACTCAAGTTTGAATATTATATTTTTATAATTTCGTGCTAAATAATATCTCTTTAAATTCATTATTTTTACAAACTTCTTCACATAATTTCTATTTTACAAAGCATTATTTAAAAACGTTAAGTATAGGTTAAAAAGACCGAAGTACCTTTCTTAGGTATTTCAAAATTAAACAATTGTCGAGTACATAATACACACATCGCTGTTTTCCTGTACTGTAGCTCTGTCCGTTTATTATATATCTGCAATTACGTTTTAACGAGTCTTTCATAGCGTTGAAACGTTAGAATATGTGATATATTATTGTAATAATTTAAAACAGCCGAAGATAAAGATGCATTTTTGTATTATTTTCTCACGGCTATTCGTACTTTGTACAAATATTGTATCCTCCTTTTTTTACAGAAAATACTAAAGAGTGAATTATTTTTAAGTGTTTTTGTTTACTATATACAAAAAATCAACGACTTACAGAAGAAAAAAGTAAGATTTCTTCAAACAGTGACAAGGAAAAATGTTATTTTTTACAAGTATTAATAAAATCCTGAAAAGAATGTTTTGGCTAATTTTATTTTTAAACCTTGTACTGAGACCTTTCCGGGAAAATCGCATTTTTCCCCGAAATTTTTTCGGGTGCTAAAAGAATATGACGGATACTCTCCCTCTGTTTCACATTAGCATTTCAGCGCACAAAAAAGACGTTACCAAAAATGCTTACATATGTATAATTCCCCAAAAAATGCAATTTTGATTTGACTATTTTTCCGCGTTATATATCGCGCGCGACTTGTCGGGTGTTAATTTATCATGATAACGATTTGCAATAACGATTCACGAACTTCGTTACAGTTTCAACAGATTTTAATAACAAACACTAATATCATAATTTCTGTATAATATATTGTAATAATAATATGCATCTTCACTTCTCTTTTCTACAGTTGGAACACAATTTTAAATCTCCAATTCTTTTTTCTACCGTTGGAACACAATTTTAAAAAATGTCAACGGCATTCATGTAGTAAATTATTAAAAAAAAATAATTGTGTTAAATTTATGTAGTAAATAATTTAAAAAAAAATAACTGTAGTACATTTATATAATAAATAATCTAAAAAAAAAATAAATGTAATAAATTTCATGTAAAAATAATGAGGTGTAACCAAGCTACAAAAAATTATCTGACAAAATATTTTACAAAATAATTATTGCATTTTATTCAAAGGTCTTCTAGTTACTACTTAACAATAAGATATTGCAGTTGAACAGTACACTTTCAGAACAATCCTCCAACATTTTAAATATTCATGTTTTATCTTCTACTAGAATAGAATTTATTTTGATGATGTAGGTATTTGTATAAATCTTTTTTGCTCTTCTATTGTTTCTAATTTTTTTTTACAGATAAAACTCGTAATATACGTAACTAATTCTCTTGGACAAAAACGTATAACAATGGTTCATTAAAAAATTCAATTGAAATAAGAAAATAACTTTTTATTAATTAAATAGTGTATTTTACAGTAACTTGACAGAAAAATCAGAAATATCCGTTCAAAAAATGCAGTTAACTTAAATAAAAATTGTTTCATAATTGAAAGATTGATTTCGCCTATTGTCGGAAGAGAGAAAGTTTTTATAATTTGAGGTTTCGTTCATTCATTTCTTTACTGAAGAAAAAGCGATTGAATGAACAATAATTTTTTTTCATATATTTCTAAAGAAGCCATAACAGCCAGACGTAGATTTATTGTGCGGCAGATCCGCTTTTAAAGAGTCTTTCGCTAATATTTAGTTTAATATTTTCTACACTGTAAATCTCATAAATAATGCGACTAAGTCGTACAACTAGAAGACCAAGACTTAGCGATAAAGCGAGCTGCGCCGAGATTTATGAAAAGTAGACAAAACCCTTCAACTGGTTTAATAATGAACCAAACCAGTGTTAATTAAAACTTTTCATATGATATGCTTGTATTATGTACATACTTTGAAAATGTTTGCAGATTAGTTTTAATAAAATTGCTATCTTCAAGGGTCATTTAAATCTCTTAGTTTTTTAACTTTTACTAAAATGTTTGACATAAAAATTGGTGTTTTAGTTTAAAGCGTTTTATATTCCTTTTACTATATAATTTAAAATTTTTTAAGTCATTTAAATTCTTTTAAATTCAATATTGAAACGGCTTGAAGTGAATTTTGCAAATTTAAAATAGATACAATATTACTTCTTACTTACGGTTTTGTCAAGAGAAATAAAATCGCCATTTTTGATGAATAAAATAAAAAGATTTATTTAAAGTTCTATAAAAAGGTAGTTAAATTAAAGATACAATTTTTTTATATACATATAAGAAGTATAAACTCCTATACGTATTTCGATTTAATATAAGGAATCATACGAAAACAAATCACTACACGAAATCATCTAATTACTAAATGAAATAATGTCACAGAACATTATTTAAAACTTAGTCAAACGAGTATTCGAAAGAGTATTTCGAATGTCTTTGGAATTTTTGTTCGCCACAATAATTAAATCTTAATCGTCATGAATGCATTACTATTCTTTTTCATAGAACTCTGTACAGCTCAAAACAAAAAATTATTTTTATACAAAATGTAGCATCATAAGCGATATTCATCGTGTACTTTCTAAATCATAAGTAAGATACGTTTCATATGAATTTTTTTGTACGGTAGCTCTGTACGTTCTATACAATTACATTTTAAAAAGTCTTTCATAGCGTTAGCATTTGTGATACACTATTATAGTTAATAATTTAAAGATCTTCGAAGTAAAATGCTTCTCTTTATTGTTATATTTCTCCACAGCAAGTGGAACTCTATGTACAAACTCTCGATCCTTTTTTTACAAAAGGAAAATGTACTAAAAGAAACTTTGTTAGTTAAAAATCATTTTAAAACTAAAAAGAATTAACAAATCACGTAAAAGAGAGAAAAAGTTGTTTTTCTTTGGAAAAATGACAAGGAAAGATGATTTTTTACAAATTAAAATATCAATACAATAAAATAAAAAAAAAGAATGAAAACACATCGATTATGGCTTGCTAATCCTTCGCATTATGTTTACTTCATACGTTATACACGTTGCTTCGTCGCTTAAATACAAAAAGCCCTCGCAGGGTGCAGCTATACACGGTAACATATTGTTTTCTTTCCTTTACCACTTTATGTTACACGAGATTTAACAATCGATTCGAGTAAAAAAGCCATATCCGCGTTCGACGCGCGCGCGGTAACAAGGGGGCGTTAAAATATATATATTTATATATATACTTTTATATATATCTATATATATAAGTTTTATAGCGATGTACATAATAAAAATCTAATAATCTCTAGTATACAACATATAATCTTCGTTATATAAATAATAAATAGGAAGGTGATGAAACGATGATCGGAGGATTAATCTCACCAAGTGACATATTTTTGTTTTAACATTATCAACCTTTGTATATGCACAATGAGTAAAAATGTGTTTTAAGTAATGAGTTTGCCACATTACGAGAATGACTCAAATAACCCCCTCTTTCTGAACTCAAAATAAGCAAAAAACTTTTATCGTAAGTACAAAGAGCAAAACAAGTGAAATAGTGAAAATTCATTACTACTGCAGTGGCTTTTTTCAAAAAATATATATGTATATATTATATTACGTGCGAACAGGGAATGCGTTAAATGCAAAAAATAAAAAGGAAGCATTCGCTGCATTAAAAATACTTTTCTCTTTCGTGTAGTTTAAGCGAGCGAGGAACATGTACGGTCTCAATCTTTTTTTTTTCAGTACAACTGAAATTGCTGGGTAAGCCCCACGTCGAATAAAATTGTCTTCACGCTTTATCATTCTTATTAAATGATACTATAGATTACTATTGCAGAGAAACTTTATAAGTTGCACATCGCTATTGCTCTTACGTTTACAAAATTTGTACAACGCTTGCCTCTGTCGCTGCTGCCATATTTCATTTTCCTCATCGTAATTACAATAAAATTTTTTATCCTTCCATCGAAGCAAAGAGAGAAATAATTTGCCTTACTCGCGTATCGCAAAATGGTGACAATAAAACCGCAATCATGATGATAATAATAAGTGATAAATAATGAATATACAGCGGATTCATTTGGCATAGTGGTCTAGAGTATTCTTCTAGAGTTCATCGATAGGTCAGTGCAAGTCCTCTACCCATCCTGTCTCTAGAGTTTCGATCATCGTTCGGACGAAGGCCATTTCTTTGCGGGCATTCTCCAAAATGACGCGAGGATCCTGTGAGGTGCACCTCAGGATGTTTGGTGCCATCACCATAGCTAAGTTACTGGCATCCATTTTTGTTCTTGCTACAACATCTGGTCTAGCGAATATCTGCAATTTATTTTAAATATTAAGTCAGAATACAAAACGTCATAAAATTAAAATGTTCGCAAGACCAACCTGTAAAAAGTGTATGAGGTGACATAGCACTCTTCGATTTAACTCGGGTAATCGCTCGACGAGTGCCGCTACATTAGCCGCCGACGCTTCGGTGTCGTCGTGTCTCATGCTAACGCATTCAGCGTAGAAGGAGTCAGGAATCAAAGGTTCGTACAACTCGCGCACCCACAGTTTCAAAAGCGAGGCTGGCGCGTGGGCATCCTGCGATGCAGCAAGTATCGCACCGTCCTCGAATTTGTCCAAACGAGCCTTGAGCACATTCACTTCGTCGGCATCGGCTGACACGCGGAAAATACCTTCGGTCATCGTTCCTCCGCGTATCAGAACCTGGCGCGTTAGAGTTGTCTGAATCCACGGGAGCTCGCGTTGAGGAAAACGATCACGCTGCAGAGCCATTACTTCGGATAGCGTCGCTCCGAACATAGAAGCACGGAAAATTTGAATCTGACAAAAAAAAATGGAAAATTATTTATTTAAAAACGAGTTCAGTTTTTTAGCAGCATTTATAAAAAAAATGTTTTTTACCCTTGCTTGATCGATATCCTCTGCAGTAGCCTTTCGTGGCTGTCGCTTGCCGTGTGCCCCAATCCTCTGCAACCTTCTGCAGGCTACTGTCGCATAATGACTAACCTGTACATGAATCGGCCATTTAGCTACCTCGGGAAACTGGAAATTTGGATCGCGGTGCCTATTCATGTAACCTTCGAGATAAGGTTCAAACGTTGCACTTGGAGGCACAAAGGCTAAGCAGACAGCCATGAGTTCCCAACCTCGTCGTAGACTTTCCTTTCGCGGATTTTCAGTTGTTTGTCGACAGATTTGCACATAAAGTTCATCGCGAAGTGGTGGCTTAGAGTAAGCGGTATTAACTATCTCCATTGCAACGCCGTCCAGCGTCATACCAACGTTAGCTTTACGATCACCCATGTACACCTACAAAATAAATAATATTGTATTTTGACATCCGTACTTTTGTAAAATATAATACATCTTTAAATCTTTGTTAAAACTATTTACAATTTTTTTTTCCAATATAAATAAAATTAAATAAACTTAATAAAACTTTTACGAATATTAGATATACTTTTAAGAAAAATTCTATCAATATTTTATTTCTAAATTATTAGACATCCAATTTATTATTCGTGTATTTCAAACTATGGTCAAAAAAAAAATTTGATTCTTTTTACACAACGTAATCTAGTCTCTTATTAAAAAATATGAAAGTAAGAACTCTTTATATTTTACGTGTAAAAACATTTAATAGCCATATATAATAAATATATCAAATAATATTTTAAAAAAATTTAAGAATTACTCGCTAATAGTAGTTAATGTCTTTTTAAAAGCGATTGAAAGGGAAAAGACAGTGTCACTACGTTAAATGAATAATCACTGCTAACTATGAATAATCAATATTAATGTTTTAAAAGGATAATTGTAATTAAAATAAAATTTTAAATATAAAAAGAGTCAAAAATGAATTAGTGTAAATACAATCTGTAAAATCATAAAATATTTATTTTATTTTATTTTATAATTAAATTTGTAAAGAAGTAAATAAAAAATATTACTTAAATTTTTTATGACTGTGTTGTAAAATCAAATAAACACTAACCTGCACAAGTCTGAAAAGATTACAAGCTTCACGCTTTAAAAGTTTTTCACCATCGACGATAGCTAACATAGGTTGCGGTATAGGGTCCTTGCTCCAACTTAAAATATCCCTTACGCTAAACTTCTTACGAAACAGGAGCCTCAATCCCTTGGGTCTTCCGCAGTTTAGGTTGAGATTATCTTGGGCGTATTTCTCGATATCCCCACTGCCACCATCGTCTTTGCGCGCTTCGTCATAGTCCGTTGTATCTACGCAGGTACCACTCAATCCGCTTAAACCGAAGCCACGAAGAGCGCCGCCACCACCTTCGCCACCACCACTACGGCCTGTTATAACGGTTGGTGTGGGTAGAGAAATTGGTCTCGTGGCTATAATATTTTCGCGTGCTTCCACCTGGGAGACGATATTCGGAGGTGGGGGTGGAGTGGCTTGAGGCCTGGTAAGAGTATCCGCTGTGTTGTAGTAAGTAGCTAAGCCTGCTGTATCGTAGTTGCCTAAGTCTGGAAAATAACAAAAATTAAATACATTTTTTAATTAAATGAAAAAAATTCGCTTAGTAACTGTTTAATTATTTTTAACTGAAAAAATTTGTAATTGAAATAGAAAATAAATTAAACTTTTGGGTAGTACTTTTACTTTCAAATAGTATCTGAAATTTCAATAAATTACAAATTTACCTGCATAATGATCTTCAAGGTATTCTTGACTGGATGAATCTCCTTGATTACTAGCCGCTTCGTCATCTGCGAATTGATCATCAGAATCATCATCTCCTCTACCATGATGTTCAGTACTTCTTCCACCCTCTTCATCTAACGAGTCGTCACCCTCTTCTGCTAAGAGTGGATCACCAAATTTATAACAACCTGTTCAAAATAATCGGGAATTATTTTCTCATGTTTAAAATTTATTTAAGTAAATTTGAGTTCATTATTAAACAAACATACCAGAAAGTTTTGCTTGTTGCAATATATAATGCTGAAGCGGCAACAGATGATCCGCATCAACAAGGAGATTGCCATAAAACGGCGAAGGAGGAGGACTCGGATTTCCGTTGCTGCGCTTCTTCTTGCCATCGTCCACGCCAAGAGGTTCATCCATATCATCACCAGCATCAGCACTATTGCTACCACTACTGTCACTAGCATTACTACTGCTACTACTGTTACTACTTAGTCTCTGCTGCGACTGATCCAATCCCTGAGCCATCAGATAACGCTCGTGCATCGAGTCATCGTCGCGGTCACGTCGTCGCGATGACTGCTTGCTGAGCTTCTGTTGCTGTTTCTGTTGCTGAACGAAGCTATAGCTTCGAGCTAGCGGTTGTTGTGTATCTGCAAAAAACACGTAATAATTATAAAAAACTGCAGTAAACGTTTTTAAAAATATTTTAGCAATCGTAAACTTTGCAACAAAACTTTTAAGAAATTGTTGTAAATGTGAAAAAGAATATACTATAATACTATAATATAACTTACTGTCTACAGAATTATTGCACGTCTGCGCTCGCCTGATCTCCTTTTCTCTTTCCACCCTGCAAGCTTCCCTATCAACCATGACATCAAAACTCCTCTGCTTAGCCACATTGCTTCCGATGTTCTGTACACCTCTAACCGAGAGATTTTTCGGATCGTTTCTCTCGGCTATCATAGCGCCATACATTTCCCTCACGTTGGCTTCGGACAGCGAGACGGAGCAACCGTGGTGCCTCCTTCCGATGCTTCCCGTTCCGTCGACGCTCTGCTGCTTATTTGCATTACGACCATGTACGGAGGAGCCACCTGCGTAATAAGGCGGATTCGACTTGTCGAGGCTGTTTACGCGGTCACGGTGCGAGTCCCGCTCCCGATCTCGCTGATAACGACTGTCGACTCCACCGCTTCGGCCCTCGAGCAATGAGCGGTACTTCTGTTGCTGGGAGTCGCCGCCTGATCGATACGTCGATGGCTCTTGCGTGCGAAAGTTCGGGTTGCCGGATTCGCGGTACGGAGAGGTGCTCGCTTCTTGCTGCTGCTGACTGTACAAACTCCTGCTGTTTTCTCGTTCGCGATTTTCTCGACCGCCTGTGGAAAGATAGAGATGGTCAGACAGACAATTTCGGAAAAGGTGGTAACGATGAATTCTCAATGACAGCGTGGTGATAATTGAGTTTGACCATTTGATCCCCAGTGAATATTTCAAGTGCTAAGAAATTGTTATACTTGCACTATTCTAAAATTGTTATTGACTAATATAAAAGTATTACCTTAAAAGATATCATTTCTATTTGTTAATAAAATATCTACGAAAAATCTACTAATTCTAAAATTTTTCTAAAATTTCTAACGATGCAGAGTTGAATTCTTCAAAGTCATTTGGGGATTAAAGGTTGTAAGGCGCCACAGTTCTTTGTGGAATACCTGCGGTTGAGTATTGACTGAAAGTATGATTTAAAGTAGCGATGACGAAAAAAACTGTATGAATGTTTTGTAAAGAATTTTTTAATGAAAATAAATTTTCACTTCCTACATATCAGCATTGAATGTCGTAAAAAATGTATTAAAAAAATATATGAAAATATGCATTTGCCGCAGTGATATGATGAAGTGTTTCACTCTAATTTCATATTTATTATGGATACCGTACTTTCCTCTCAAGGCAGCTTCTAATATCTCGCGAAATTCCGAATTCCTGATGCCTGGTGGGGTTAAAAAAATAATTTAGATTTACAAAATATTATAGAAATATAAAAAAATTTATATAAAGAATGACTCTGTTAAATCCTAACTAAAAAGATAGTTTAGGATTTAAAATATAAAGATGTTAAATAGGTTAAGGCTATTTGAAAGATCACTTGGTTTTAAAATGAATAAATTACTTTTGTCGAGTACTGTTTTGTTTTCTTTAGCTTTCTCTAGTTCAGGTCATACTTTCTTGTCTTTCATTTTGAGACTTCATTGAGTTTTCTTTTCACTTTCTCCAGTTAAACTGTCGCGTATTGAGTCAACGAAAAAGTACCTTTTAAAAATAAAATCGACATCCGGTAATTATTAATTAATTAATAACTTCTAAAACGTCTAAAATTAAACATCAAACTTTCATTAAACTGCACCAATCTAATAATTTACGCAGAATCCTATTTAAATTAACTTTTACTATTATACTTTATTACCTAAATAGATATTTGGGTATCAAAAATTTTAACCTATGATTAAACAAAAACTGTATTCTCACCTCCATTTTTGCTCATTTCCAAGTCCAAATTGACGTCCCGCCTCTCCCTGGGCGTCTCTGTAAACATCATCTTCTTCTTGAAGAGCGGCGTGCTCGTAGACATGGACAGCCCCATATGCGGTGGCGGTTCACTAGGCGGGAGGCTCTTCTGGTTCTTCGTAGCTTCCAGCGTTCCACTTTTGTGGGACCTCATCTCCAGAGTGCCAGTACCGCCTCCAACATTCTGCTGCCTGTGTGGCGGCTGCTGCTGGGCACTTATGGGCGGCGGGGGTGGCTGGTTAGGCGAGCGATGGTGATGCCTGTGGGGCGAGTCCAGTAGCCGGTAGCTGCCAGACTCAAGAGATGTGCGGCTATGCGACACTGAGCTGTCGCTCGACCTGCCCGAGTCCTGCGAGTGGTTGTGGTGTCTTCGCGCCGGGGGCTGTTGCTGCTGCTGCTGCTGTTGCATTTGTTGTTGCAACGGAGGCTGCTGAGGAGGCTGTGGCTGCTCGTTGTGCCTGTGATGGTGCCTGTTGTTGTGATGGTGATGATGGTGGTGGTGACGTCGGGAAGACGGGCTTGGAGAAGGCGGCGACGTCTGAAGATCCGCCATCGCGCCCGGACTGTGAGGCTTACATGCCCCGATTTGCTGGAAATTTACAGTTTCATTTTAGAGCATTTTTAAACAATAAGAAAGGTATATGGTTCTTGAATTATACATGAAATTCATTCACCGGATCTTATTTTGTGTGCAGTTAGTTTTGAATTTTAATAATTGTGCTTCACATCTGCAGTTTTTTATTAGGACATAAATTTTTATTTTAGATTTGAATAGATAAAATGTTTCAAAAAATTTACGACAAGAATTAAATCGTAACTCTTCATGAACGGTACATTTTACGGTTTATTTATGAGATGCATTGTTATTAGGAATCAGCATGATGTATAAAATGACATAAATATCATAAATCATATAAGATAGGATTGACGAACATTTATGTGGATACATTTATTAGGACATTAAGAAACTTGAAATCTTCGAATTTAATGACTAGGGCACAATTTTATTAAAATAAATCAGTAAGCGAATCTCATGCTTTCGAAGTAATCGAGCTTTTTATACAAACAGCCAACGTCTTCTATTTTCGTTGCTCAATAATAAAGTTGTTACTTGGCTCATTAAACAGAACTCCAAATTTTTTAATGTATGTATTCATAAAAAGCCCGTTACTTAATCACTATATCTAAACATTACAAGTGTTTGAAAAATACTAATGAAAACTGAAATAAACAATAATGATCTTGAATAAAAAAGGCATCGTTTTTTTTTGCATTAGTACAATCAATGGACCGTAAGTTTAGATACTTACGAAACGAAACGATCGGAAACGAAAGGAAAAACAAATAAATTACCAAAGTGGTAGCTAGACTAGGGTTTTCGTGGTGATTAAATCGCCCTGATCGACCAACCGTAGGAGTTTGCGTCTGCGTCGAGACAGTTTCCTTCCTCTTGGGCTCGCACTTCATACTGTCTAGGCCACTGCTTGCCGGCTCTGTGTTTTGCTTAAGCGTCTGCAAAAAAAGAAACTTTGAAATTAAAAACCAGAGGAAGCGTGACTTAATGCTTTTAAAAAAAAACTCTAATTATGTAAGAATAGAAGCGGTTCTACTTTCTCCGAAATAAATGAGATCGTTCATAGGAACGGAGAGCTTTAATATAGATGGCTGAAAGCGGGGAATGTCTTAAACTGAATGGACCTTTCAATCAGCACGTTAATTAGCATAATAAGCAAAAAAACGTCTCCTGGAAAAAAAATTCTGGCATGAAGACGCGCGCGCGCTCGACATAATTAGGATAATTAATCGATTCGGATGATGTCACAGGTACAAACGAGCTGCTCAACGTTGAAGCACACAGAGCATTCATTGAACTTTTAAAGAAATAATTAGCGATAATTCGTTTAATGTATCGCTTATTTAAAATTCAATCGTTAAGTGAAAGCCGATAAAAACTAAGTTCTTTTTTAAGCGGCTTAAAAAAGTAAATACACCTTATGAGGAATTTAGCAGACCATCGAAGAAAATACATCTACTTTTAGCTCCTGCCGAAGACACGCCAAGATAAATAACTTTAAAGGAGAGATCCAATTACTATCGGGCTTCTGCAAACGATGCTATCCGGCTCTCCATTTAAAAAGCTTTCCTACAGCTTGGAAACTATTTTTTGGTATTTCCTTCTAAAAAAGTAACTGGAGCATCTCCTAACGCAGTTAAGAGGATCGATAACTAATGCGATCAACGGTAAACGTAGCTCCGTAACTGTCGGAATCGCGTCTCTAACCAGATGCAATATATCCCGGTTAGTCCGCAACCTTCACTTCTGCGCTCCGGCGAGAGGCGCTCGAAAATCAATCACGACATTTTATCCAATATCATCACCGCGGCGCGACGCATGATTATTTAACGTGGCCGGGCGGAGAAAAAAGAACACCTGTTCCCAAGGCTGGCGGAGCGCAGCATCCAATCGATAGGTCAGCGGAGTGCCTCTCGATAACGATCGAATCGTCGAGAGAGTCGGCGCTTCAAGGCCGGCTCTCCCGACGACTTTCGTTTTCAGCAGCCGAAAAGCTAGATCCGGCTGCGGGCAGCTCGCGTGTCTCGGGGATCGCGTGCGCGCGAATACGAAACGTTCCGCGAGCGAAAGGGCCGTCGCGATGTGTTTGCACCGCGGAGGAACGCAGGTGGCGCCCTGATAGCCAACATCTGGCGCTTGGCTCGGCGCAGCATTTGGTGTATAAAGGCGGTACGGTACACGATATAAAGCAGAGAGTTTTTCTTCTCTCGCGGCCGCGGGGCTCTATTTATAGCTGCGCCGAGCGAGAGAGTCGGCCGCGCGTACTTACTACCTTCTTTGCCTTGTAATTCCTCTTCCTCCTCTCGGAGCTGCCAGCTCGAGAATTACGTGTGCGCGCCGCGCGGAGAGGAGAGATATACCTTTGTAGTTTTTTAAAGGGCGCCCTCCCCGACCGTCTGAGACGCGGCCGCGACTGCTCGCTTCGCAGTTCCGCGCGCGCAGTCCGCCGTAATTGAGGCTGCAGCGAGACAACGGGGGAGGGGAGGAGGACTTTAGCGGCGCGCCGGATTTTCGACTATAATGGATATTTATGGCGTAAACACGCTGCAGCGGTTTTTTTTTTATCGTCGCGACGCGCCCGTCGCTTCTTCTTCTCGCCGAGGATGCACGAGATGATGCCACTGGCCGCGAATGACTTTCGCCGGAGCAGCCTGTTTACGGGAGTTGGCGGGATGCTAATGTACGCGACCGGTAGTCGATGAATTATTAAAGAAGCTGTGATTCAGGGAAATGGTAATAAGCTGTCGTTTGGACAGGTTCATCCTTTTTCACTGGTAATGCCGGTTTTAAAGTTCGCGCATGTCGAAAAAACGTATTAGTCACTCTCTTGCAGTACAATGGAGTTGAAGTTTCAGTGACGGACCGGCGATTGAAAAGTTCATCTCGTGCTTGAAATTGAAAGACTTTCCGACGAGAAAATCGTTATTCCAAGACTACCGTGAAATCTTGCAATTTATTTGTAATAATTTATCAACGCGCAAAAGATTGGAGCACTTTCCCTAGAGATTAGATATATATTAATCCATTGCGAGGTAATTTACTTTTATCATAACTTTAATCTACGCCCTAACCTCCTTCAAAATGAACATTCAAAATGTAGAACGGCGTCTGAATTATCTATTCGAAAGAAATGCCTATCAGAAAATTACCTCTCCTAACTAGAAAGTCAACCCAGACGATCGTAAATTCGTTCAATTCTAATAAATCACTCTCAAATTTCGAATTGCAGCCGCGAGCTTCGAGCAACGTCATGCCTTTTCAGGACGCGCTAAAAGATTCATCCGAGCTTTACAGCGAACTTCCTTTTGAATAATAAGGCAGGCGTTACAGTGACCGCAAAGGTTTACCTGCAATTTAGCCAGTGGAATGATATCGCAGTCGATGGGTCGATGCCAGACCGTCTTCTGGGACGTTGCATTGTAGTAGTAGAACCGCGATGTGCTCTGGTCGAACAATTCCCACCACTGATTGTTATCCGTTTTCTTTCTGCAAATTAAGAAATCATAATGATGATGAGAGCACGTTGCGTTGGAATTCTTTTTTCGCGTTCCAGTTTTCTATTGCAAAAATGTAATGTATTTGTATATGAATTTAGTATAATAGCGTTAAGTAAAGTCTTCTAAATATTTTATTAGACTTTGATTTATTGACTACATTTTGCAGTGAACTCATGAATAATTTGACTGTGTATATGTATAAGCGATAAGTATACGTAAAAGTAATTTATAAAAACAAATTTTACGAGTGACTCTTTCCATTTCGAATCGAAATTTGATTGACTTCTTTAACTAAATAATTGACTCCTATGTTCTTGTAATAGACTTTAATACTGTGACCAAACAAGAAAAGCAACGAGACCATGATTTCACAACATCAAATCAAACTCGATGAAAAACGAGAGCACTTTATTACAACTACATCTAACACCTTTACAAAACAATTTGAAGGCAAATCCGTTCGATTTCACAACAGCAATCTCCAATTTCCCCGTCCAATTAATACGACAGATCCTCGCAAAAAACTCCCCGTGAAAAACTCGAAGTGCCTCAAGATAACCCCCAGAGCCAGCCGTCGGAAAAATGCGCTCGCAGGAGTGCCGTTCTCGCGCGCGAATCTTACGCAATTACCCGACATTTTTCCCGAGGCGCGCGCGCGCGACCCATTATCGCAATTAACAATGCGTGCCGGGAGAAAGAGAGGGCAACAAAAAAAAAAAAAAGGAGCACTCGGATAGAAAGTATATCGTCGGTGTCGCGCCGCCGCGCGAATTACAAACGCCGACGTCGGCGCCGACGGTCGCATAAGGAAATCCAAGCTCGGGCGCTTATATGGGGAATCGGGATCGCGAGAATGGCAAGTACCAATGAGGCGACAACTTTCTCTAATCTAAATAGATTACCCCGGACGACGGGAGCGCGAGAGGCTCTGTGCAGGAATTCCGGGAAAACTATACCGAGTTAAGTGTCCGGACGCGAGCGATGCTGACGTATGGCCGTATAAGCAACTGGTGGAATTACGTATTATACAGAAAGCCTGATCTCCGTTGAACGTTTGTAATAGTCGCTTTGCTAATGCTTTTACGTATTAGGTACATCGATTCGCGATGTTTACCTTGTTTCGTTGTTAAATTAAATTTTAAATAACATTTTTTTTTCTCCGATAATAAACAAACCATAAATAAATTATAATATTTATGTGGAATTAACGCGTAAGACCTTGAAACGACTAAAATAAATACACTTGTTTAAATATTGATCGCATCGATCAGTTCAACTAATAAAAAAAAAAAAAAAAAAAACTATTGGAAAAAAGATCCAGTGCACAATATTCAAAAGCTAGAAAAACTGCTTTAAAACGACGAAGAATTTTCACATTTAACAAATTAAAAAAAAAAATTAAAAAGACCGTTCAGTTGTAGTCTGAAAACCACGTAGAGCCTAAATTTCCAATCCCACGCGGTCAGTCTAAAAATTCGCACCGTCTCGTTATCGACACCTTGGGCATGAAAATTTGACGGCGTTCTCGAGACCCGGAAGCAAAAAGGAGAAAGTCCTTTCGCCGCGAATCGCGTGCGATTTCCATACTCGAAAGCCATCAATTGAGCCGGGCTCTCGCGCTCATCCTATATTGAAAATTCCGCTCGCCGAGGAAAGGCAAAAGGCGACGTATATATATATATACATATATATCGATATACTTACACAGGCACACCGGGCGGAGGGTCCCAGACGCACTCGCCGGTCGTCAGGTTGGCGTACATGTGCTCCTTCGTCCTCGGCTCGATGATCTCCACCCACTCCATTCTGGAAGAAGAAAGACAGAGAAGAGGAGCGTTAAAGCGGGAATATTGTCGAGCGTCGCGTGCGGCGAAATCGAGCCCGAGCGAAAAGAAAAACACCTGACGCGCCGCGGGGAGAGGAGAGAGAGAGCGCAAGCGCAGGCAAATCGGTGCCGAGCTGAAAAAAACCAACTCGGGCGCACCGACTGACCTGCTCTCGATGCTCCGTTTTGTTGTGTGCTTTCTTTCGTCGTGGTGGCTTAAGCGCCGTCTGACATATTCTAAACGGGAGAGAGGGAGGCTAATTCGCTTTTCAGCCCGCCTCCTTTGTCTTCGTTTAAACGAATTTGCGTTCTGAATGCTTTTTAGTATAATTTTTTTGAGGAATCGATTTTAGCTGGAGACGATGGAAGCGCGTTTAACGTTGGGAATGTCAATAATATTTGAAGTTTCTTTTTTTTATTTTTTGTAGACGTAATTTGAACAATTATGTTACTTCGGGGTGAAGACTTTTATTATAAACAATTGCTATTACACTTTTGGAAAAGAAAAATATTTGCTTATACTATAAGAAAATAATTTGCTGTACACAAATCCTGCATTTACTTGTGTCACGGGATGACGCGCGTTTTAGGGGTCTGATTACGTAGACGATAAAAGGAGGACTTGAAAAGTGAAGTGTGTATAGGCATCGGTTAGCTCAGTGGGAAGAGTGTCGATGCTCGCGAAAACGGAAGGTCCTGCATGGGTTCGATTCCCAGCCGAGGTGTAAGTCCGGTGCCGGTAACACTTTTGAAAATATAAAACTTTTTACTTAAAACCTCCGTCCGCGCCCACTGCATTTGAAAAAGATAAATTTCGTTAACTGCATTATAAATTAAAGCAGATTTACTTAACGAATTACTACTCGCTTGGCCAGCGTGGCTAGGCGCCAAAAATTGATTTACAATAGTATACTCGGTTAAAATAAAACCGATTTTGAAACGTTGGTTTTGTTCGAAAGGTCAAGGGAAAACCTTCGTTCCTAATAGAGAATAAATCTGCTGCTAAATACGATATAAAATGCCTTCGACGAGAGATTGCGACTCGCGCACCTGAAAAGTATCGCATGAATCATCCGAGTCATGACTATCTAGAAGCAGGCGATGAAGTTTGCTTATCAAACCGTATTTCATTCAAACGAGAAAGGTATTTCTTCTTCGCGAGTCAAGTGATACATTTCTGCATTCGATTTGCATTTTTATTCAAAATTCCACTGTCTGCAATGCAGATTGTATTACTTTGACTCAGTTTTTCGCCTCTCCGGCGCGCAATTCGTGTTTTGTAAATATTACGAAAACGAGTTCAATGGTAATATCGGAAAATCCTTTAAAGAGCGGATGGTCTTTGCTTTCGAGTGCAGCATTAAAACTAGGTTGGAACTTCTGCCAAAGTAGCAAAGGGATAATGAAGCTACTTCAGTGGCAAAAAGCTCTTCGCAAACTACAGAATGTATACATGCGATTCTCGAGTTCTTTTGACGGGCGCAAAAAAAAGTTTTAATTGATCATTAGAATATCGTCTCTGTCTATATCGAATTACAGGTTCTGACAACTGTTTTAGCGTATATTTATGAAAAAAAAGTTTACGCTTGAGGAGAATAAATGTTTTAATTTAGTAACGGTGCTAATTAAAAATAATATTTACAAATGCAATTCAGAAAATCAGAGAGCAGTTTACTGTTCCTCTTTTACATAATGTTGGACAGTGCGGCTTGTTTTCTAGGTTCTTTAATATTTTGCACTGCGTATTCTTTTATCGTCTTTTCATGAGTATGAAATTTCACACAGAGTTAATTATTGACTTAGTACTTGGGCTAACTTAAACAATGGGCGCATGAAACCGGAAATTGCATGAAAATTTTCACAATTTAATAAGCTGCAAACGAAGAATATTATGTAAAAAAAAAGCATTCTGCAGCAAATGTCAACAAAGGTCGACCAAAAAATTTAGATTTGGAAATGTGGAAAAATATCGTAAAAGTACGGCAGACTCCCTTTAAATAACGAAACTTGAAAGCTCAGCCAGCGGAATAAAGCGAAATTCAGGCGAATAGAAATTCCAGAAATGTCTCACCGCGCCAAAAGGCAGAGAGAGAGAGAGAAAGACTTAGGGACGGCAGTAACGCCAAATACGAGTCTATATATATACCCTCTCGTCGAAGTCGTCGAAAAAGAGGCTCTCTCGCATATACGAGCAGCGGCACATCGAGCCGCGCCGCGCGGCGCGAAGGAAGGAAGCTCCGCAGCCGAGAGATGGGGGGGGGGGGAGGCTCAGCGAAAGAAGGCGCAGCACAAAAAGATATCCCGTCTTGGCCTAGACTCGACTCGCTTACCAAGTTTCACCGCTGGCGGATAAGAGGCTGAGGCTGCTGCTGCCGCTGCCGCTGCTGCGTGGAAGGAAAGGCTCGCGTGCCGGAGAGTTTCTAATGCCTCGCGCGCGGTGGCGAGCGTAGCGCCAGCTAAGCAGAAAATGACGCCGCGAGCCGCGCGAGAGCGCTGCATAAAGCCAAACAACGCGCGCGGCGGCGGCGGCGGCGGCGGCCCCCCAGACGACGCGGAATAAAAGGTGCTACGCGCGACGATGACGCGAGGGAGCCCCGCGCGATTATCAAACGAAATTGCCACTTAAAATCAACTGGGTCAACGTGGATTTTGCACTTGAATTGCCTCGCAACGATAAACTCGTCGCGATTGAGGATGAGAGCGCGCTGCGCGCACCGTGCTGAAGGACTCTGCTTAGCCTCTCTCGGTCCTGAAGCGCGGATTAATTTCCCGAATAAGGAAATCTGCCGCCACGCGGGAGCCGATATGCAGATGGGATACGTTTCGGTTGCTAATGTCTTTTTATATCGATTTCGTATATTGGCGCTGGGAATACTTTGCGGTTGATTAACGCTCTCCTGGGCGGCGGCTGATCGGGCTGGTTTTAATTAAGTTTCAAGACTTTTTTTCGACCTTTTACGTCTGTTCCTTTTTAATGAGTAATAAATGCGAGCGATAGTTGAATGTCGATATTGATATTTTTTTTATTTTAAATGGATAATTACTTGGAACAAGGGAAGAAAGAACGTTCTTGCGTTCATTTTTGAAAATTTATAGATCTTCGAATAAATGCGCAATGAATATTCTTAGTTCGCGACCCCACCTGACCTTAGCTTCGCCATTATTCTTGCATTCGTTATTTTTAGATGTCTAATAGCACTTCTAGCATTCAAGGGCTCTCGGCGCACCAACAAGAATCCGCACAAAACGTAACACTTAATTTTCGCGTCTTTCCAGCTTTATTTAGTGGAACAAAAAAAAAACGCTTCGCTGCACCAGAGAGTTGATTAATGCAGCACGTTCCTACCATTATTTGGATAACTGCGGCATTAAAAAAAAAAAAAAAATCGGAAATTATTCCTAGACCCTGATATCTAAATTCGTCCCGGCGAGGTTACAAAACATTCCCGTTACGGGGCTCATCACTATTCATGCCCGGTACGATGCCACTCGATTTTATTCACGACGCGGCGGCTTTAGAATCGCTAAGAGACCATTTTGTTATCCTAAATTAAACAAAATCGTTCCTACGGAAAAACGAATTTATCGCCGCCGCGGTTCGCTTCCGCGAGGCGGCGATCGATCCGCCAGCATAGAGAAACAATGAAGCCTCGCGATATTCCTTCAACAAGCTTCTTAAACAGCGCTTCCTATCTTTCGCGCACAATGCAACCCGATAATCCTCTTCCAACAGTCGTAATCCCCAATCATCGGCAGCGGGCCGATCGCTCAACCCAATTCCCGGCGAATGAAAAGCCCATTCACGAAAGAAGCCAGGCAGATAAGCGTTTATCTCCCTCGTGTATATTCTCCGCCTCCCCCCTCCTCCTCCTCCTCTCCTCGCTCGAGAGGAGCGCGTTATTAGCGGACGCGCTCGTAAATCAGACTCGCGCACACAAGCTGTTTAGGGAAGTGGAGAGAGAGAGAGAGAGAGAGAGAGAGAATCGGCGCGGCAGCGATGCGTAAGTCGCTAAAGTTTACGCGAATAATTAACTCGCGCGTGCCGAGGAGGCGCTGCACGCGATCCCGCGAAAAAAACCGAGCGCTTGCGAGCCGCCCGTTCGGGCTCGAAAACAAGGCCGATTTATGGCGGACGAACACGTCAGTGGACGCGAGTTTGTTGGGCTTTTTTTTTTTTTTTTTTTTTAGAAAAAAAATAAAAGAAACTTTAGAGCTACGCGAAAATCGAAAGTTTCGAGGTGGAGAAAGAAGTCGGTGAAAACGGCTCTGAGAAAACGAGGCGTTCTCCAACGATGACTATAGCAAAAACTATTAAGCGCTAATCAAAGTATTTTACTTTTTATTGATATTATTTTATTGGGAGCAAAAGGTGTATTTGTTACTGCTGTCTCTCCACCTAAGTACAGGATGATTGAACAAGAAATTGCTTAGGGATACATAAAATTTAGATTCAACAGTATACAAGCTATCGCCGCCTGTCAGCGGTTTTGATTGAACGGGCTCAGCTACGATTACATTAAAGCCCGTCGCGTCAAACGTAAGCGACGTAAAAAGGATATTACCTCATATTTTACAAAAAAAGCTCCCCCCTCCGTAATAAACTCCAAAACAATATTCAGCGGAATAAACGAAAAAAAAGTGCAGAATTCGCGAAAGAACGGCGAGCAGGAAGGCATATCGCGGCTGAAAAAGGTTCGCTCTCTCTCCCTCTCGGCATTCCCGCTATTTGTACATCGGCCTATTACCCCGTAAATATTTAAACGAGCGAGGCACTCGCGCGGTACTGGTCAGTGTTTAATCGGAGCGAACAGGCAGCCCGAAATGTATACATACGCGGGCGCCGGTTAGATATGTACAGGCGTGGGCGCACTTGAAAAAGGTGGACTATTTTTAAGTTTCTTTATCGCGCGGTTGGCGGAAGAAAATTGAAAAATCGCGAGGCTGCAAAAGAAGGCTTGTTTCGCCACGTCGGCGGGATTTTTTCGCTGAAAGAATGGGAATTCGCAGTTTGCCTGGGAAATGTACGACATTCTCGCTTGAATTCTGCTGCTGAAAACCGACATTTTTTTTTTTTTTTTTTTTTTTAATAATTGTGGAGTTTTCGTCGTGTTAAATTTAAAGAAATGGGTATTTTTAGAGAGCCGTGCGAAAGAATTCGTTCTTTTGAAAATTTTTGCGTTGAATAACCAATTTATTTAGCTCACCAAATTATACAGCATTCATTATGTAAATTCATTATAAAAATATTATTATTAAAAAGTTTACACAAATAAATTAACAAAAAAATTCAAACTCGATCAAGCACTTTTTCCCTTACAAATTCAGAAGAAAAATACAGGCCAATGAAAATGTTTCAAAACAAAACGGCGCCGCTGATTTCCAATTTTTCGGCTTGAATTAACCCGTTCTACTTCGCGGTATTACCCAAATCCCAAGAGCCATTCTCAGAAAATCAATCCGCGCAAAATGTTGAAAGTCCGGAGCCCCGGCGGTATATAATTGCAAAATTTGCACAAAATTAAAACGTCCCAAAAAAATCAATAGACCGCGCATTCATCCCGCAGCCTTTCGGCGCATCCGCCTAATCTACATGAAAAACTTTGTCCAAAAAAATAGAGGAGCGAACAGTGAAAAATTGGCACGACCGACGCGAGGGGAAGGAGAAGCATCGGCGGACACGCGACAGGCGCGGGGAATCGATACGTACAATACGTATACGGGAGAGATTTTCTTTCGGTTGGGTTTGCGGGACCCTCTTCCCCGATGCCTCGCGCATACATATGGCAGAGAAGCGCCGAGGACGAAGGAAGAAAGAGAGAGAGAGGGGGGGGGAGCAAAAGGAAATGATTCATCGACGAACTTGCCAGTGAACTGAAAATCGCCGGAGCTGGAACGAAGCCAAAAATGGACTGCACCACTCTCTCTCTCTCTCTCTCTCTCTTTCTGCCGGCTATTCGTCCTTTATCGGACACGCGGAATTTGATGGCTTTATTTAACGCGTCCCCCGGCAGATATCGACTTCCACTGCAGGCGCGAGACATCGCTCTCGAGGAGCGACACTTTTTCTCGCATCGCCCAATATTGCGTCATTCCTCTCTACGGGCGGCGGGCAGCGGACTATCCTTTGCCTCGTGCAACGTACTCGAGAGCCGGAACCGACTTTCTCCTCGATTGAGTTTTTGCGAAACTCCGCAAGCTCCGCTGAGCTTTGGAACAATGGGTCTCGGGAGGTGTGCGGCTGTGATGTTAGCGCGAACGCGATATATATCTTTGTGGTTTTTAAAGATAAGCCGAGGAGTGCGCGCAGGAAATTATTTCAAGAGGACGCGATACGCGCTTTATCCTTTTGCTAAAAATCGCTGAAGTAATACGATAAACGAGCGTTATGTCACGAGATAGGAGGAGGAACGAGCGGCCCGATAAAAAATGTAAACATTGGCCGTTTTTTAATGACTCAATCAGCGCTTTATCTGCCGAGATATGATTTAACGCCACTTATATCGAGTAAGATAATTTCCATTATTAAAAAAATCAGGCACGTTTTCTAATAAAGTGAAGAGCGACGCTCTTGAATTAAGATAAACTGCACGCTTGACAATAATTACTGTTTAATAGGCAAATTCGCGCACGTTTTGTTTTTATCCCGTATATAACCGGCTGACGCCGTAAAACAATCAAGGTATCAGCTGTGTTTTCTACCCCCCCGCTTAAATTACATCGACACGATAATGCGTGCCCCTCGCAACTCCTAGGATTTCAGATTTAAAAAAATTGAGAAGCTCGCCGAGTGATAAGTAACAATTGCCGCGCGCACGCGAAAGGCTTCGGAGAGAGGTGCTTCTGCTTAACATTATTTTTGTACACACTCGCCGCCTGGGCTGAATCGGCAGGTTTTCGCGATCGGCGGGACTCGAGCCGAACTCACTTTTATTTTCCTGCTCGAACTTGTTTGAAGGCATGAGTCACGACGAGCTCGAAGGTGGCGGTCATACTTAATTTTTAAGATTATAAGGAATTCCAAAAACTTGGCGAATCCTTTTTCCTGCGCGTATTAGCTCGAGAATTCCGAGTGTTTCAAGGATTATACGGAGAGAGTTTTATTTCTTATGTAATGAGACATAAATATGTAAAGTAGCAGTAAATCTAGCCGTATAGTAGCACGAAAAAACTTGTTTTTAATCTCATATATAGAATAATGAGATGGAAATATTTTATCTTATCTTGAACGTTATTTATTGCCTTAAACGTGCACTTTAATTTTATATTAAAACGTAAAAAATGCATGGGAAGTATCATTATATTAGTTTTAGTATCTATTACTCAAAAATTATATTTTATTGCCCGTAATTTTTCCCAGTGACAGAAAATTCTCCGACTCTTGCAATTTATGTAATTTATGTAAGAGCAACAATCGACTTTTTCGAATAAAATTTTTTGCCAACGAACCCATCATCAGCAGCGAAAAAACTACGCGTAAACTGAAAAACAAATTCGATCCCGTTCCGCAGCAGCCGTGAAAGTCGAAACGACGAAAAAATAATAAATTTGCGCGGCTGCAGCCTCCTCCTCCCCCCGCCAGAAACGAGAACACCAGAGTGCGTCCAAACAAATTTATTCCGGAACTCGCGTGCCCCGCTAACTAAATCGAACGTTAAGCCAACAAATCTTTCTCTCTTTCAGGGGCCAGTGCACACAACGTCAAATTTTTCTCCCCGCCTAATATCCGATTTACACAACGAGCCATCACAATGCTATGATATCACCTCGTCGCATGCCGCTTCCCTCCCCCTTTTATAATCGAAACTGACGTAACGAGGCTCATGCATGTATGCATGCGTGCGCGTGTAAAGGGAGCCCTCGGTGCTTCTATTTTCGACGATCGGAAAAAGAATCTGCTTTAGTCTGGATATACGGAGAAGCGTATACGGGTCATTCCGTATATCGGATCGGCCGCGGCGATCGGCTGGCTGAAAAGCGTGAAAGGCTGCGTGCTTGAAAATTTTCAGTGTAAAAATTTCTGGCGATTATTCGGCTTTTAAATGACCAACAGAAATTTAGTTTCAAGCACGAGCGACTTTTCCATATTATTTTTCCTGTTTGAACTAATAGATAATCGATTTTTTAAGCTTTTAAAAAAGCATGACACTAATAGTTTTTAACGTAAAAATTGAAATACTCTTTTAAATTTTTTTCCGCGCACTCAATTTCGCTAAAAATGTTTTAGGAAGATAAAAAAAATTTCGAACGTTATTTTAAGCCGAGAAATCGAAGACGAAAAAACGTCGTTTATTTTTAAAGTCACGTCATCCTACCCAGCAAAAAAATACGCTTGCCTTATTTATTTGAACATGTAAATTAGCTCGGAACCGAGTGTTTACAAGTGCCTCCGATACAAGATCGCTCGAAACACCGGCACACTCGTCGAAAAGGCAACCCCCCACCTTTATATTTCAAGCGTTCAAAGATACTTTTCCCGCGAGCTTTCTCCTAGTATAAAATCCCGCGAGCCTCCTGCCCGCACCCACGGAATGATTACACGGGGCGCGCGGCAGGCTTCGTCCATCGATCCCTGAAAATACCCGCGCCGGCCGGCGTATAAAACTATTTCCGCGCGTCGATGTATATCGGTCTATCGGGAATTCCCATTGCCGCCAAGGCGGGCGGCGCGCCGACGCCGATCGCGTGCTAGCAGCTTTCTCTCTCTCTCTCTCTCTCTCCCCCCGTTCAATGCACTAATAAATTCTAGACGAATTTGGGCCAAGTGTGCGTGCGGTGAAACGGGGGTTGGGGGGGGAGACTTCGTTATCGATCGTCAAGCCGGTCGATTATTGTTACGCTATCAATGAACGCCGCTCGAGTGCCATTGTCCGTGATGGACGGCTCGCCGAGAGGTTAATTAAGGAGGCGTGATAACGCCGGCTGTGTGTGCTCTGAGAAAGTTTAAGAGGGCCTGCAGTGCGCGCGGGCTGACGATGGAAAACTCGGGGGCCGATTGTTTTTCAAGGTGCGCGCGCCTAAACTTGAGAAATGTAAACACCGAGTGAAACGTCGACGAGACGGGCGGACGGAAGGAGCTGGGAGGGTAATTAATTTGGGAGGAGGCTTACTTCTTATTGATTTTGATTAATTAGTGAGGGTCCTTTGCCGGCATTTCAGAGAGAATTATGTATAATACGTAATTGGTGGAGTTTTTATGTAAGCTTATTGCAATGATATTTCATTACGTAAAGATCATATTCATTATGAGTCACCTCTAATATTGGTCTATTTTGTATTTCAACTATAATAAGTCATCTTTAACTGGAACCATAAAATAAAACTGTTCCAGAGTACTGCAACTAATAAATCTGCTTTTACGATGGCACAAATTTTACCATCCTGTGTATTGATACCGCAAGACCAATTTAATTAATAATGTCAGTATATAAATTCAACTGCAAAACGTTTTAATTAATGTTATACAATCAAAGAATAAATAGTATATGCTTTAAAGTCATCAAATTTTAAAGTAAATTGAGAAAATTGTAAATATTAAAATTTTTTTAATAGAAAAATTACGTAATATTTACCAACGGGGAGGACTTTCAGTATAGTAATTTTGAATTTTTGCTAGAACTATTTTATTTTTTACCAAAAGTGTATTAAATAATCTGTATATTTCAAGTTTGCCTCTTCATTAATAGAAAATATATGCAGAAGTTTAAAGTATTAATCTAGTGCAACGACAAAAGTTTTATTATTGGAACGCAACTTCTTTGCGACATTAAAACTACCATCATAATTCAGCGTAAAATTGCTGGAAAAGCTGACCTTTTCATGTCATTGGAATTATAATACACACGGATTATAAAAGTGATCTTATATGGCTCGGAGCGCGAACGTTTAATCAAAATGTTTCTTTAAAAACTCATCTATTCTCATCTTATTCGCGCGCATACGACTTAAAATATTCAAAATTATGCACAAAACGATCTGGAGTTCTTAGTCAACGGTTTGGAGCATAACTCCAATCCAAGTGATACATAACAAAAGAGAATCGCGTGCTACGGAATATTTAATCCAACTGTAGATTCGCTCCGATTAATCGAATTAGCCTCTCGCGCGCAGCATCGGAGAGAAAGTATTTAAACCCGTAAAATTACAATGATTCCAAAGCTTGCGCCGCAAATGACTCATCCGCCGCGGAGCATTGCTTTCTTCTCCCGAGTAAAAGTAAAATTAATGAATCGTACAGCTCGTCGGCTCCAGCCGCCGAAACGGCATTAAACGCTCAGCTCCTCCCGAATCGATAATTTCCATCCGAGCGATCGCCGCTAAAAATACCAGCTGACCGGCTATATTTGCGCATCGATCCTTTTCCTCTCAAAAGTCCGCGCGGCGTGGAGGCAACAAAGAAAAAGAAAATAATAAATAAGCGTCGGTTCCCCGAATTAACAGTCCGCCGCGGCGAGCATTCGGCATAACGCATTCTGTTCAGCCTGACACGTCGTTCTTGGCTGTAGTCGCTTGCGCACAAAGCCCTTTTTCTCTCCGACGCGCGGCAAGAGAGCATCTCTCCCCCGGATGATGTCACGAGAGCGGCGTTTAATTGGCCCAAATAGGACGCGTGCGCAGGCGCGTTTATATACGCGCGCACGGAGGAGGCTCGGATCGAAAGCGCGCGAAAGGGAAATGAAGTGCGCCGGCGAGCGGCTTAATACATACTCGGATGGCTGGCCGCTCGAGCGGACGCTGCCGCCGCTAAGCGCGATTATGTGTTTGTGTGTGTGTGTGTGTGTGTTTGTGCGCGTACGGGGGGTACGCATGCCTGCGCGCGAGCTGTGAAGAGAGAAAAAAAAGGAAGGCAGGCAAGCGCCTGCAGATTCCTTGCGAGCCCGAATTTACTGTTAACTTGGAACTCTCGGTCGCCTGGGATTTTTGTCGCTTCTCTCGCTGATGTTTAAAATGTTGCTAACGGGCGACTGGCCGCCGAGGCTTTGGCAATTGTGGACGAGTTGTCAAAACAATGAAGAGGGTTTCGTAAAGACTTGATGACTGGGTCGTACGAGCGCAATGTCGAATTAAAAAACACGTGTTCCGACGAGAATTTTTCTGCAAATGAGGCTCTCTTGCCTCTGTTCGCGATTAAAACGTTGCGAGATGCATTTTCTGAAACGTTTTTTCTCTCATTTCTGGAGAGTTTAGGTTTTAGCTAATTGCTTTGAACGATTTTAAGCTCGTTTTTCTGTTATAATGAGAAAAAAAAAATCTCGGAATCCGATAAAACTCATACATAAGTGAATAATCTCGTTAAAACGTTAATATACAACGTAACAACTAATCTGTGGATCTAAAAGAGTGACAAATTGTCAGTCAAAAGCTGCTGCCTCATATGAATGAAAATTTCACATTTGAAATGTAAATGCCCTGCTTTTCATAAAACCATTTTTCACGCAATACGTATTCCTTTATAGCAGGTGAACGACATTTTTATTACGCGAGAGTAAAAGACTAAAAACCGCATCAATACATAATGAACTCAAACAATGCATTAGTTAAACAAAGAGAAACGCGTACGAAATTACGCGCGTTCCACGTATATAAATTACTTACCATCGAAACCGAAAACGAGAGCCTGTAAAATCCTCCTCTAGACGTAAATTTGTCAACCCCCCGCCACGGGCGCGAGTTATTCCCAGCGTCGATAAATAAATCCCGGGCTCGGAAACGCCGCGGCATTTTCATCGCGCGTCCGCTAAAATTCCCGCGAAAACTCAGTCAATCTCCTCGGAATGCCTCGCGCTCTCTCTCTCTCTCTCTTGCTCTCTCTCCTCGCGCCGTCTCAAAAGACGGAATTACCGGAGAGCTCGGCGCACGCAAAGAGCCTCGGCGCTAAAGGGAAAAAGAAAAAAAAAAGGAAGAAGAGTCGAGCCAGTCCGCGGAAGAAGCTAAGTCGAAAGAAGCGCTCGACGCGGTAAAAACCGAGAGAGAAAGAGAGAGAGAAAAGCCAGCGGAGCGCAATGTGGTAAGCACGAGAGAGGGAAAATTGCGGCGAGGCTGAAATGCACAAAAGACGGAAGAGCGAGCGAAGGACAACGAGCCGCCGCCGCCGCCGTGTTACTGTATACCGGGGGGGAAAAATGAGCGAAAGACACGACGCCGCGGAATGCGCGAGAGGTCGCCCCGTCGTTAGCGACATGCGATCGGGATTGTCTGCAGCGAGCAGGACTCTTTCCGATGGCGGGGAAGCGATCGGATTTTTTTTAAGGCGGCGCAGGTGCCGATTTTTCTCTTCGCTTTGTGGGGGGGCTTGTAAGTGGCTTAAACGGCATCGGAGACTGATGAACTGGGCTCGATGGAAACATTGATATAGGTGGGCATTTTTGGAGGAGAGGATTGGTTGTAATTGGCCGTTGCGTCAAAGCGTAATTATTGTCCTGCGCCGGGAGTATGATTTACATTAAGAAAATTATGGTTGAGTATCTGTATGCAATTCTTTATTAAATTTAATAGTATTCCTCGAATAACATTGGCAAAAATGATGATTACGGTAAATATTTAATCGGGTTTCGGTTCAAAGTATATATAAAATTCTCTTTTGCAAATGTAAGGCTGGAATATTGTGCGAGTGAACGGAAAAGGTGCTTATTTTCTTTCTCTTTACGTCGTTATCCGGGACAATTTACCGGCACCATAAAAAGTTTAGAAATAAAAAAAAAAATGTAGCAACACGCGATGAAAAGCTGCTCCCTCTAATTGAAGGTGTAAAATAAATTTTGTAAAACTTTTCAGAGCCCGACGCGTCGGCTGTAAAACAAGATGTTTGTTGCATAAATATACAAGCGGAGGCTTCGTTCTAAAAAATACTATCCGTAAATTCGCGCGTTTTACTGCATCGCAAATAACGGTAAAAATTAACTTGACAATAATGCGGTGCAAATTATCGCGCGACACTCGTAATGAATTATTATCGCGACTAACTGGTAAATTGTTAACGCGTTGTCGAGATAATTTTCACTACATTAACGCTCTGATATTTAACAATAACGTAGCGATACAATGAATAGATTGAATAGAAACAAAGTTTGAATGAATCATTAGCAATTGATCGATGCTGCTGAATCCATTCAAAGTTAGTATTTAAATAATGGTTTCTTATTATATTCAATAAATTAGGTTGAAAATGTATTTTTGAGTGATTCTTTAATTACATGGCAGGAAAAGTGAAACTAAATGATTAACTTCATTTCTCTCTATATTTATTGGATGATCAAAGAACCAATATCTCGAATTAGAATTGTTAAATTTAATTATACCTCTTTATACACACATTTTAATCTAATATTATACAAGACTTTATGCGCTAACTTTATACCGCAGATAAGAATTCATGAATCGAAAATCCATCATCGATCGGGAATAAATCTTTAATTTACGACACTTTCGACTCTCCCATTACAGTCTAATCCCATTGTCAGAACGTTTGCAGATTCAAAAATTCATGCAGCCCCACTTTCATTACAGACCTTCGACAGCTCGTCGCCGGCAATTCACCTATTTTTAGCAGCGCCGCTTTCCATTCGCGTTCCATTGCTACCCACGTACATTCTAGGCAATAATTTTCCAACCTTCGACGCGGAATCGTCACAGTTAAAAGGCTGTGGATGAAAAAAAAAAAAAAAGTCGAGGAAAAAAGGAAACTACTCCCACCGAAACAGCGGCGTTAATCCGCTCGGCGCGTTAAAACCGCTCGTAAATTAAAGCTGCATTCAATGACAAAGCCAGGCGGCAGTTCAGGATTTTTGACGCCGAGCCCTAAGCCAATTACAAATCAGTCAGCGGCTGCTGCTGCTGCTGCCGCTGCCGCCGCGTGGGCGTTTTCGATTCCAGGAAAAATCTAGGACGGAGAAAGCGAGCCGGCAGACAGAAAAAGAGGAGCGCGCACCTATAAGCCACGGAAAAAGGAGGCGAGAAGGGAGGAAGAAGGACGCGCGAGAGACACAGAGAGACGGAGTGTGTACAAGTATAGTTCGTTGGGAGTCTGCGCGTCTACGTGTGCGGCTACTATCACTACAACAACGGGGGGCGTCGGCGGCGGCGGCGGCGGCGGCGGCTGCTGCGACGTCGAGTGGAAAAAGGCATTTTCAGGGGGCTCTTTTGAGGTGGCGCCCGCGATATCGCTTAGCGCAAGACAGCTCGTTAAAAAATTCACCGACCGAGGGAACGCGCATACATGCCTTCCTTTTTTCTTTAATTGCTCAATCCCTCTCCCTCTCTCTCTCTCTCTCTGTTTTATTCGCTTTACACTGCAGTGTGCGAAGGCTTTTTTTCGCCCTCTTTCTCTCCGGCGACGTCAATTGCTCGACGACGACGTTTGATTCGAGAGCGCCGCTCTGTCAAAGTAATTAACGCCGCATATCTAGATGCGCGCGAGCTGTAATTATGTCGCGGCGGAGCCGCCGGGCAAATGGATCTTTTCCGACTTATTTCGCGACGAGGAGGGTCCTCTATTTTTCGAATTAACGCGCAAGCTGCCGATGGGAATTGCCGCGGGCCTTTGCGGAAGCCTTGTCTTCATCCTTTTTATTGAGAAAGCGTTCGTTTTCTCGGCACAGCCTGGGAGAGAGAGAGAGAGGTCAGCTGCGAGGAGCGTACAGCTTCTGAAAATGCTTAAGCTGGCCATTATGCTGGAAATTTACAGTGATTTGCGGGGTAAAGAGTTTTTAGTTCGCGGGAATGCTGTCTAATGGTAATTGGCGGTGGTGAAAAGAAAATTAGTCCATCGCTTGCTCGTTTGTTGCGGCGATTAAATGAAATTTTGCCGGATTTTGAAATTGAAAAATACATGAAACTTTCATAAAAGGTTCAGCGAAAGGCTAATGGACGGAAAGATTAAAAAGCATTCTAACACGTTGCGAGACTCATCTTTATTTTAGTGGATGATTTCATAAAACACATCAATTCATTTCCGTGCATTACACACAAATTTCAAAGAAATGACCAAGTTAATAAAAAAACCGTTTGAATGTCTAGCATAATGACAGTAACCTATATTTTTTAAATGATCTTGGTTGAAGCAAGGCAAATCGACAATTTCGTTTATTTATTCTTTTAACAATATGTTATGTATAAAGTCAACACTAGAACGGATGTTTAGTCAAAATTCACACAAAACCCGATTCTATTTTTGTGACAAAATTTACATTTAAAGGTCTCGTTTTAAACACAGACAATAAAACATCCCATCTGTTAACTTCTTGAAGTCTCGATTTTTTATAAGGGCACTAAAGCAATACTTCTTCAAAGAGTAAAGAGGAGACGCCGACTGTCAGACTGCCAAAACCAACAAAAGCACAAAGCTGAGCTATACGTAAAAATTTTAAACTCCAGAAATCTAATTAATAGCAAGTGGATGTAATTGAGTTTGCAATAAATTTTTTAAAAGTTCAAAAAACATCTTTAGGCAAAAAGTAGTTTCAATAATCGACCATAAAATACAAGGTAATTTGAAATTCCAATCCATATTTAAAATTGACTTTTTTAATTTTCGTCAGAAAGTAAACCGCTATCCATATTTATTTTGCTTTTATATGGTTTACTTCACAATAACGGAAAACGAGAATAATGGATACGCTGAAAATATCGGACAATTTTCAAATGCATATCGATTATTTCTAAATTTGTGAAATATTTTCTCAAATATTGTTAGGTTATTTAGCAAATTCAAGTCCACTAACAAAAACAGTTCTAAATTCCGTTCCCACCTTTTTTTAAATGATCCCATTATTATTAAATAGTTTTGATTTGTCTAACGTAACTACCAGCATCCTTATGTGTTCCTATTATTGGTAATTTAGGAGCACAGTTATCTAGAAGAATAATTTTGATTAATTCAAATTAAAATGATTTGCTCGAACATCTGTAGGAATATGTATTTTATACTCTTACAAATATAGTGTATCTCGAATAATGTATTACTTCTTTAAAAGTATTTTAGCATTATAAAAAAAAAACTTTAAATAAACGAAAACTTATTATTCAATCTCATATAACTTTATTCTTTAGTAACATTGAAACGAGATTCTATTATATTAACAAAAACAACTTAAAAATATACCGCTTTTTATTACTTTAATGATACAAGCGTAATCGCAGAGATAAAGAGTCTAAAAACCTCAGTCTATTTACTAATAAAGATTCTAAGGCGCACATCGATCTCCGTCGATGACTCATCCTTCCGAGTATATCATCAGCATCGAAATTCACCGCTGTTGCGCGCGCGCGCACCGACGTCTCCATCGTCCAAAACCTACCGAATCATCACCCCCCCCCCCCCCCCCCCTTCTCTCCAAAAAGCCCGGAGGTCCGTTAAAAATTTTCTGACCCTCACCTACAAAAACTGGGTTTGCCGCTCAAAGGCAGGAGGCTCCGCAAAAACAAAGGGAGACGAGCTTTCAGCGACGAAAAAAAAGAAAAGAGCGCGCGCGGCGAAGAAAACTCCGCGGGGCGCACAATGCCGTCTCCCAATTTACCTCAATGGAACCTTGAACGAAGAGCCGCGTTAAAAATGCACCGCTCGCGACCTACCACTCGACACTCCCTCCCCCTCCCTCTCGCCACGTGTGCACGCGAAAATCCATCAGCCCCGGGGGCCGCCCGTATCGCGAATCTGCTTACAAAGAAGGCCCCTCCCGCCGAGCGACCCTGAAAATTCCACCGGAAGTCGCGACGTTTATGGAAATTGCCTGCGGTTTTTTTTTTATTTTTTTATGTTTTGTCTAGGGAGGTTGGGCCGAGAGGAATTTTTCAAGAGCTTTCCTGGCTCTGATGGGCTTTGCTGCGAATTTATTTTAGCGAAATTAGATTCCGCTGAATTAAGAGGAGAATGAGCTAAGGAAAATTGCTGGACTTGTCGACATTGTTTTGCTGTAACCGGCAGAACAATTAAAACAATTGAGTAAAATTTTAGTAGCAGCCTTGCAGTGCTTTTAAGATAATGTTTTTTCTATTTTACAAACAACTTTTATGTAAATTAAATAAAAAGTATTGATGCCGATCGAGTTTCTAATTGCAAGATTTTTAGATAACAATAATTTATTTGTAAATTATAATAAAATTCATTATACAACATTTTATAATATTTTGCTGTCATTTTTTACATTACATTATTTCAAAATTGTGTATATATTACGGTAAAGTGGTCACTTTTAATAAGTTATGAATATTTATAATTTTAGGCACGACTAAAATGAAATATTGATTTTTCTCAAGTACATTTCAGTGTCTTTATTAATGATATGAAAATAATTAAAAATAAATACAATAATAGGCATTGTGATATCACCTAGTGGTTTTAGATTTTTTTTGTTTTATAAAAAAAATTGTTTCACAATTTTGTCTTGTTAAGTCCTTATTAGGAAGTCATAAAATACCTATAAAATTGAGATAATAATGCAAAACTGTAAAGTTCTATCGTGCAATATCAATTTCGCCAACCGTATAATCTACATGTCCAGTTTTTATTCCTGGAAACCTTACTCTATAATGGTTCTGTTTCAACTACTATAAATTTCTAGTACATATTAATTTACAGCAGATATAAAACATTCTATCTAATAATGTCACAAACTTTTTCTTTTAATGTACGTAATATATCGCAAATTTATATTTCTAAAATCGATAAATTTATGTGCCAAGTTGAAATTGAGCCTTTGTTAAACTTTGTCTATACTTCGATTAAGATTACAAATCGCGATACTCGGGTATTTTTAAACGAAGAAGCATCTCTAGTCGCGATACAACTGAAAAATCCGTAATCTCGCTCTTTTAAATACCGCAAGATGACGTTTTTCTTCCCCGAGGGAAAACCGAGTATTAAAGAGAAGGGGACGAAAAGATCGAGATAAGACGGAAGAAACTGTATCAACGCACCGACTATTGTACAAGACTTGTTTTTAAAGTTTTTTTAGAGCAACGTTTTTCTGCCACAACTTCGCTAAAGCAACATTTTATCGACGTAAGCCTCCGTTCCTCTAAATGATCCTCCATTGTCTTACACGACTGCCTACTTAACTCTACGTTTCTTCATTCACAAAAATAAGGTCTCTCCGGGAAAACTTACCTCGACGATGCTCACCGAATTTTCCGGTTTAAAAACCTCGACGACGAGCCCTTAAACCCTGATTCATTACGCAATCCCGAGCACTTTATCGTCGCAAATTCAAGTACCTCTCTTTCAGCGCCGCTCTCGCGGGCAAAAAAAACCTCCGAATCCCGCGTGCTTCAGATAATCAAAGCAGCAGAAACCGCGACTCGGAAAGTAAGAGCAAAGAGTTTAATGAACCAGTACGGAGAGAGATTTCGTTTCGCAATTGAAATATAAAAGGCCCGAATCCTCGGCCCAGAAGAGCACGACTCCGAAAAATCGGGAACACAGGCCGTACCGGAAAAATCAACGAGTCCCTCCTCTCTCTCTCTCTCTCTGTCTCTCCGTTCAAAGAGCGGAAGAAAGAGCCGAGAGATCCAAGGAAAAAGCGAGGGCTCGGTTTAAAAACCAGGGAAAGGAAAGAGAAGCCCCGGAGACAAAATGACTCGGAGCTCTCTCGCGACGAGATGGAAAAGCTGCATTGAAACGGGGAAAAAAAAAATGGGATCTCCGCTTTTGCCTCGCACTCTCTCTCTCTCTCTCTCTCTCTCTCTCTTCCCCCTGTCGTCTGTGTACATACACGCTGCGTGCACGTAAAGCAATCGCAGCGAGGCGCCGACAGGCACGTTCCCTTTAAAAAGCCCCCGACTGACAAGGTACACGCGCACGTAATATGCAGCAGCGCGCCGAGGAAGAAGCGTATACGGCGCGCGGGGGAGGAGAGGAGAGGAGAGAGAAAAAACAACAGAGAGCAGGGAAATTCACTATCGATTTGCAAACCGCATCGGGGAGTCGTGTCGAGGCCGTGTCACGTTCGTGCGCTCGCCGCGGTTGCCAAATTTCGAGAGCGCAGGGACACGCGAGATTCACGCTTCCGAAGTGCAGCAGGCAGCTCGCGCCAGGGTAGTAAGGAAGCAGTCGGAGTAAATATCCCCCTTGTCTCGTACCTTTCGGATGCCATTTTTGTCGCGCGGCTCTCTCGGGAGGGCAGGAGTCTAGGCTTGAGGTCACTCTTCCGGAGCCAGGGAGTCGTCCTCTCGAGCGGTTTCCTCGCCCTTCGTCGTCCTCAGGGCCACGCACTCGCGTACATGTATATGCGACACAGGCGCGCGCGCGCGCACACTGCTGCTGCTGCTGCTACTGCTCCCCACTTCCGATCCTACTGCTCCCTTTTCGCGCAGAACGCTCTCTTTAGCTCTGTTATCAGGCGACAAAGGGTCGTCCCCCGGCTCGGCTCTCCGTCGTCGTCGTCGTCGTCGTCGGCTTGCTCGGCGCGTCCTCGTGCTCCTCTGCCATTATCGCGCACAACATCGCGGGCGCACACACACTTTGCCTGTCCTCCGAGGGTTTCTTCTCTCTTTCTCTCCCTCTCTCTCGCTCTCTCTATATACTGTCGAGCGGCGTGGAGAGAGAGCGGCTGGATAGGACAGCTAGCCTATCTGCTGCTGCTTCCTCGATACTGCACGCACCGCCACTCCGCCGCTACTACTGACGGTGCTGCTGCCGCCGCCGAGTGGAGCAGCCCTGACGCCATTTTCCCTCAGCTCCGTGCGCCACGAGCGGCCCCCACCCACAAGTCACCGCGAGCCTCAATCTTTATGCATGCAGGAGAGAGAAGGAAAGACAGCGCTGACGGTCGCTTACGCGGATTCGACAATCCGTGGGATGCTATTTGGAGGTCTTTTGGAGGTTAGGTTCGTTTGTTTGGAGCTGCTTTTTGTTTGGTGGAGGAAGGTGATTGAGGGGGTGACCAGTTGGGAATTTAAACAGTGGCTTCGAGAATCGATCGATGCGTCGTGACGGTTTGTTTACGTCAGAGAGGAAGGGAGCGAAGGGGTGTGGGGTTTTTTAAATTTCGCGCCGAGACAATAATGATGGGGATGCAGGTATAGTGTAGTGCGCTCCTGTGCGCCGTTAATTTTTTCTCTTCTATTAGATGCTATTGTAATTCCACAAGTTTTCACGTAGCAGTAAGCATTTTTCGAGTACGAGATTACAAAACTGCTGTTTGAATAAATTTAACAGAAAGATTAACAGGAAGTTACTTATAAATTATTATTATTTTGAATTGTAAAAATTTCTCCCTATAAATATTTTACAAGTATAACTGCATAGAAGTGCATAAAACCACTCAACTTCATTCTGTCACTGTAAACGTGCACTGAACAAATTTTCCTCCGTGCAGCATTCGAAATCCAGTCCACGAGTCTCGGGTTCAGCACGCATATCGAACTCACACTTTCACGTTTCTACGGACACCGAGATTTTATTATGCAGTTTCACGCGGCGGCAAGAAAAGGATAACCGGCAGGCACGCAGGCTCTTATCTCAGTGGCTTTTTCTCGAGAGCAAGCGAGAGAGAGTGTTCCGATCGCCTTTTCACCGCCGTCGCTGCTGCCGATGTTTTTGTCGAGCTTTTATTTTACAGCTGCGGTGTACTGAGCGCCGCGACCGAACGTGCAAAGAGAGGAGAGATTTTTCCTTCCAACGGAGCAAGATCGTTGCACTTACTACACCTCTTTATTATAGGTACTAAGCAAGTGTACAGTTTAGTATGTTAAGTAATTGAGTAATGGTGTGGATAATTAACATTATAGAAATAATTAGCTAGAGTTTTGATTCCGAAATAATGAAATACCTTTAAAGATGTAAGCTTAATAAATTAATAAATACAAATTTAATTTTTCTCAAGCGAAATATTACATTTTGCATTTTTGCAATTAGTTCAATGATAGAATTAATTAATAATTGAAAAAAGTTGCATTTCATTGAAAAATACAAATTTGTTTGATGCGCCTTTAGCTACTCAACTACATTGCTCTGAAGATAATAAGAAAATAGTACCTACATTGCATGCAAAGTGTATTGTACAATCTGAAAATGTGAATGGAACATGTCGCGACATCTTACGCTATCTTTAAAGTACGTAAACATTAGAACACTTTGTTTACATTGTTATATTTAAAACAAAATAATGTTTTGATCTCAGTATTTAAAAAAATTAAGAGAATTTTTACTTACTCTAATGAATTTAATAAATGAAAAACAAAGGAGTATAAAATTGTGTTACAGGTGAAGTATAAGCAAATCTGTATTTTTAATATGCACTAATCAGTACTACTAGAAAAAGTAAAAAACTTATTTTTTTACTACTTTAACTTTTTAGAAAACAAAAACTTTATGATAAAAAGTAAATGAAATATATTTTTATAAATTAATTAAAGTCCTTAATTTGTTTATAATAGGTTTGAACGTATAATTGAACAATGCTTTTTAGGTCAATACAATGTGCACAACCTATAACCGAGTCTATATGAGAAACAAAAAATAAGCGACCGATCAATAATTAAGATTACAAAATTTAAATCCCCGAGGGCAACAACAGCGCCATCTTTAGTGAATCAGCTGGTGACTGACGGTGACGAATGAATCTAACGCCAACGTACGTACCTAGTACGTTCTGCACTACGAGAGGAGTTAGTTTTAACTTGCGAGAAGAAAACTGACGTGATGACGCACCGTTGGCTATGTTGATTTGCTTTATTGCCGTTTACGCTTAGCTTTTTACCTTGCTTAGAAGTCACTGAAAGTAAGTCAGCTGTCAAGAACGCTGCGGTATATCATCAAACTGCTTAGACACGAGAATTCTCTCAAAGACAAGATTACTTTCTTAGACATCCAGAAGGGATTCCCTAATTTTTAAGAACATTTTCGCCATCGCTTTCTGAGAAGGTCGCCATGGATCAAGACGATGTTTTGACGATATTGAAAGTCTTAATGATAGGAGAGACCAATGTGGGGAAATCTAGGTAAGATCGTCACTTTTTACGACCTGCCTTTCAATTTTTCCTTGTAGATAAATTGAAATTTGCCAGACAATGGCTGCAATTACGTCTTAAATATTTTTTATTGTTCTGGTGTGAGGTTATCTTGAAGGTTTTAAATATAGACTGTTACCATGTGTTTAATCTACAAATATGATGTTCTAATACATTACTATTTTTTACAGTATTTTGCTGAGGTTTACAGAAGATGAATTTCATGAAAATATACAAAATACAGTAGGAATGGACTACAAATCAAAAAAAGTCACGATTGATGGTAATACAGTTAAACTAGCTATTTGGGTATGTTTCTTATTCTTAATTATTGCTAATAAAAGTATACTCGTAAAAATAAATGACTTTTATTTACACATATAAGTAAAAAAGATTCACACAGTTCAATGTATAAATTAGAGTACATTGTATTCATTGTATATGAAAGTGATAAATATGATTGCTGTATAAAAAAAATTAATGTTTCAGGACACAGCTGGACAAGAACGATTCCGTACATTAACTCCTAATTATTATCGGGATGGTCAAGGAGCTATTTTGGTTTATGATGTCACAGACAGAAGCACATTCACAAAGTTGGATACATGGCTTAACGAATTACATACATATTGCAACAAAACTGACATTGTAAAAATGGTGGTGGGTAATAAAATAGATCTTCCAAATAGGCAAGTAACCACTGAAGAGGGTTTGCAGTTTGCAAGAAGACATCAAACGCTGTATATTGAAAGTAGTGCCAAAACTGCAGATGGTGTCAAATGTTGTTTTGAAGAACTTGTACAAAAGGTAAACATTTACAATATATAATTTGCAAAAAAAGAATCTTTTTAATGTGGTTAGTTAGACAGAAAAATATATTTTATTTAGATTATTCAAACACCTGGACTGTGGGACACATACTCATTCCAATCTACAGGTGCAAATGGTACTACTGGAGCAAGACAACGAATGGGAAAAAGAGGAATGCAATTAACAGATGATTATGAACCAGATAACACTTATTCAAGTTGTTACTGCAGCTTAGTTTAATTTTTGAAAAATAACAGTTCATATGGTGCATACTGTAATACTATTTGTTTTATAAGGCAGATTCGAATCCAAGCTTGAACTCAGTGTATTACAATAGTTGAAAAAAATATTTTATTATAAACATGTAAATAATTTTTTTGAATTTATAAAAAAAAGTATGCAATTTTTTTATTTATTATTTGGCATTAACGTAATCAATTTTGAATCTTTCTTTATTACTTAGATTAGTTTTGCACCTCTCTAAAAATTATTAAGATACTAAAAGAAAGCCTTTATATCTACTGAAAGTTTGGTTAAATACATTCGTATCGTACATAAAGTATCATTGAAGACTAATTTTAGCAATTATTTTTAAAAATAATTTCAACCTTTACACTAGTAAAGTAATTGAAACATAATTAATAAAATTTGTTATAAAAAAGATTTTTGTAGCTTTTTGTATACTAAATTCGCTGCAACTACTTTTAATAAATAAAACATTATGTTATAATATTAATTAATGCTGTTATGTGAATTACATACATTAAATTTAATGTATTTTTAAAATGCGTACGGGTTGTATTGACGTAAAAATTTAATAATCATACAGCCTCTATCTTTATCCATTTGTGATCGTGATATTATCAATGTTTCAAAGAAACATGTTATGGTAAGACTGGTAAAATACAGCACTTAAATTCGTGTACAGAAGACATTGTAAGATATTTATTTGTAAATAAAGTGGTCGTTCCACTAAACGTGATATTGTTATTTCAATTTTTTCTAAAAATATATGTCAACCCCCACACTGATTTAAAACAATAGACTACAATATTTACATTGCAACATTTACCTAATCATTCATTTTATTATTTAGCGATTTAAATTTAGTGTACTAAATCAATATCTTATAAAAATGTGTTGTCCATTGCAGTTACTTTCCCAAGAAACTATAAGAGAAGTAAAAATAGATTTACCAGATGAAATTTCAGAAGCTAGCGCAAAACCGAGCAAAGAAAAATTGTTAGATCTTTTTAAAGAAAAAGTACTTCAGGAATCTACAGAAAGTTTAAGATCGCTTAACGAATCGGCTCTTGAAGACTTTTTTACAGAAAATGACTGCAAAATATTAAATGAGCTTATTAATCGTGGAATTTTTAGTGACATCGCTACTTCAAGACTCTTTAGAAATGGTGAAACTTTATAGAGTTCAGACAGACTGTAGCCTGTCATATTTTTGTATTCATCAAGTTTATTAAATTAATTCTAATTTCACTTCGCAGGATTATCAAAGAAGAGTATTGTAAAAGCAATGAAATACGGTCTTGCCGGTCTTCGATTTGACGAAATACATTATTTTTACATTTTTAATATTACTCCAGAAAACATCATGTAATAATAATAATTATCTTCAACTAAAAATGTTTTAGAAAATACTTTTAAAAAACTATTATCATTAAAATAAATATTATTTTTTAAAGGCATAAAGACGTACTGCTGTGTGATATTGATAAAGAATTAATTGCAAAATTGACATGCATTGGTTTCTCTGACCTCGATAGTTTAAATATTATTTTATCAGGTCTAATAAAACAAAACGATTGCTTTCTCTTCCAATTATCAGCAAATGGTATCTCGGCTTTCAATATTTTAAAATGGCAAGGCGAAAGATTACTTCCATCACAAAGAAAAAAAGAATTCTTAAAAAACTTGGGTGTTGATGATAGTATTTTAAATATAATAAAAAAAAAAGGTATTAGCGAAGAAGCTCAAGAAATATTAAACAAGTTGGGTTACGACGAAACAGTTGAAGATAAATTTTCTTTATTCAAAAACGAATCTTTACTTGCAAATTATATTGCTGAAGAAGTAAAGTATACAAAAATTTTAATAATTTGGATTATAAGTTGTAATATAGTTGCAGTAATATATAAATGTTTAGAGTACCATGTGTAAATGTCACTCGGAAAATATGGATTTTCTATGTGAAATGCCGTACGATAGAGAGGAAGAAGAAGAAGAAGAAGAAAAAGAATCGTTCATTCAGAGCAGTAGCATTGGTGTTTCAAAATCGACTGCTAGCGACATCCGAGAAATTAAAGCAAAAAAAGACTACTTAAGGTCGAATTTAAAAAAATTAAAAAAAAAAGTAATAAAGCAGGTTGTTTAATGTGAACAATTTTCGTTTTAGAAAAAATTTAATGGTTCCTTTGACTTGGGCTCTTGATACTACATTAAAATACAAGCCAACAAATCCAATTTATTATATGGCTTGTCAGCTTTATAGATGGAAGTACAATAATGTTAATCCTGCAGAAGTGGATAACACTCTGAATTTCGTAATAGATGCTACCACAAAACGAGATGAAAATCTTCTGGTATTTGTCATTTTATCTCATTTTAAAATATAATTTTCAAAACTTATTAATTTAAAGTTAGCTATATCAAGCTACTACTCGTTTATTTACTATACAAATTTTCTTTTAATTTTAAATTTAATCACTTGATCTTGTTGTTACAAGGAAAAAGCAAGTAAGGAAGAAACAAACAGTATTAGCAGTAGTGGAAGAAGGATGGTAAAAAACAGAATTTATAAGAATTCTAAATATAAAAAAAAGAAGTAATAAATGAAATATATCATTTCAGGCCTTTTCAAATAACAATTGAAAAGGACACTCTATTGAGAAAAGTACAGGATCATAACAGGAAGATAAATAAAGCTGCATTTTTCTTTATAAAGTGCACGAATTTATAAAAAATTGTTTTATTTTATTCTTATAAATGAGTCTCGTACATTTGTCGCACATTCGTTGGAAATATTCCGAGCGCATCAATCGCACTCAATATGAGCAGATATTAAAAAACAAATGTAAGGACATCACAATGCAAAAGACGCCTTCAATGCGTTCCGGCAGTGTAAGTGTATGTAATGTCAGATGTGTAAAACTCTTGATCACAAAAATAAAAAAAAATATCAAATTCTTACAATATATTATGTCGAAGACTGTTCGAGCAATTATAACTCGAGCACGGATACGATATATTACGTTTTCATGATGAAAACGCGATTGAGAAATGTATGACATTTGCATTGAATACTGCACGTATACATTGACCATGGAGTTACTATAGTACAGGGAGTTCTGGTCATCTTACAAACCACTTTCAAGCTTTTATTTTTTCTAAATATTATTAATTTTGAACTGCCCTGTATAATAATATAATAAGCAACAATATACAATTCATTGAAATCTTTATGATCTGTATTAATGTAATATGTATTTAAAGAAAAACGTTCTACTAATATTAATTGCAAGGTACGATTAAGCTATGCTGGATTCTATCTTAGTTTAACAAGTCTTATAAACGTTAAATACAAATTGACTTATTTTTATTAATTATATTCGTTTTAAGTCTTAGATTACCAATCAGTTTAAATTTTATCATCACAGGAAATTTACAGTTCTGAAGTCTATCGAATACACATATTACATAATGGTGAAAAATTACTACAATATTTACATTAATATTTTGACTAGTGACTAGTTGTAAACTGACTATTTCACTTGTCAAAATAACACTATAAATACACTAGAGATTTTTCGCTCTAAATGTACAAATACACAATAAATTAGAATTTTATAGTTAAGCTTATAAATGAAAAAATACTTTTGAAAAATGAAACTAAATTAATTTTGAGTGATTATATTTTGTAATATTTGCAAATATTTTTTTACTAAAATTAAAAAATGCAAGGTAATAATTAAACATTAACCAGCAGCTTTTGCCGTACTCTTGTCTGGTACAAAGTTGCAGGGAACTTCAATAAAATAGTAACGTATCAAAATATATGTTTTGCATCTACGTTCGGTCTACATTTTGATCTACTAACAGAATAACGGATTTTTTAAATAATCAATGTTTCTCCGCGCGGTTTTAAGTATATAAAGTGGAAGTACAATTGGGGAAGTAGCCAGTCCATGGACGTTTTACATTATGCTAAAACTAAGACAATTAAATGAATCAAACACCGCTGAATTTTAGTATAACTAAAAAGTATTTAAAAAATTATCATACTAATGAGAATTGATATCGAAATAATGCTTAGCACATTACCATTATAAAATTATAAATAATGAAAATGAATTTCTACATAAGTCAAATTCTAAAAACATACGGAGACAGTAAATAAGATATTTGAAAAAATATCGAATTTACTTCTGTAGAAAAAATTAAAAATCGCTTTAGATTACTGATTCTCGACGGATTGTAAAAGGATCCCTGCTCGGATCAATCAATTCCTCTTTGAACAGTGCAAACATTTAAGAATGTGAGATAATTCAGTAAATTGAATTCTCATTAAGTTAAACTGAATAAACTTGAAGCGAAGCAATTTTTGCCTTCTCTTCTTCGGATTCATCACGACAAATGAATAAAGTGTGCGAAAGACCACATGTTAAAGCGGTAATGTATAAACCTTCCAAAGCTTTTACTTCCATTGGAGTAGTTGAAGACTTTCTCATTTCACCAAAACCCTATAAATAAAATTCCAAAGTCAAGATATTTACGCAATTGTAACAAATATTTAAGTTTTAATTTTTAAATTAAGTTACTTACCAGTTCTCCAAAAGTGGGACTACATCCCCAAGCGATAACTGAATCATCTGCGGCGACGACACAACTAGTTTGCGAACATCCTACGCATCTTATATCCCATCCAGATAAATCCTGAATTGGTTTCGGATACATATTTGCTTCGCCAGTACGTTTCGATTGACCGAATAAAAGCATACTTCCATGAATATTGAGAACCATACTGAAGGTACTACCGCAAAAAACAGCTTTAACTCCGCGATTCGGCGGTTCCAGGTACTTGATTAGACGCGGTACAAATTCATCACGCTGTTCGTTGTGACCGAGGCGACCAAAGCCGCCAAAGCCCCAAGAGAAGGCGCGATTTTTGCTATCAATAGCGACTGTGTGCTGATAGCCACAGCTGAAATCTGTGATTTCCACCCCGTCAAGGGGTGTAATGTGGCCATCCTTAGACCTTTCTACGTACATAACGATTCTTTTTGGTGCTTTTTCAAAATGGTAGGCCAGCCTCGTATTTGTTACGAAATATTTACCATCTGTATTATGCCCCAATGCACCATACTCTGGACTTCCAAAAGAATGTAAACCACCTGCAATTTTTATTACAATTTTAAAATAAAATACAAATTTATAGTAAAGTTTATTTTTCTATACAATAATTAGTTTCTTAAAATTTACCTTTGACATCTAAAATCATTGAAAATTCAGCTCCACATCCAACTTTTACAATAGGTGGACCAGTGTACTTTACTTTCATTGCTGTGAGAATCATAGCATCAGACTTTCCAACTCCACATTGTCCTAATTTGTTATCACCAGCACCAAAAACCATTCCACGACTTGTAAGAAATAGAGTATGAGCACGACCACAAGCTGCTGCTATAACTGTGTGACCCTTCAATGACTCAACTTCTGTGGGATCATCCCTGCGTTTTGTGTCACCCACGCCAAGTTGACCTATATAAATACAAATACATTTCTTTAAAGTACTGTTTTTAAATTTATTACACGGGTATGACAAATTATTTAACAATTATTATACCTTTATCATTTCTACCAAACACCAAAGTCCTATTATCTTCAGTAACAATTACACTATGAGAAGCAGCTGGACCAGAAGCAACTAATCTTACTCTAGCTCCATTCAAATTCTTGAAAGTATGTGGAGTCCACAAACTGCGGCCAATGTTTACCTTTGCCCCTTTCGGTGGTGCTTTTCGACCAGCAATATCCCAATTTGTAAGTCCACACATGAGCAAAGTTCCAGCCTTGCCCCATCCTCCCTAGAATTATTTACAATTTTATAGGTTGATTAAAATATATTATTTTTTATTAAAAATTGGCATAAAGGAAAAATATGCAACCAAAATTTAAATATTTGTAAATTGACATTTAAATTATTGTGATAAAAATAAAAAATTACAAACTTTTTAAAGACGTTTAATCTATATCAATAATAAGATAAAGAAGTATAAACAATAAGATAATAACAAAATTCAAATGGCTTCAAATGTTTTGAAAACTAACCGTATGTAAATGAATTCGAAAAAATAGAAATTGCCGGTCATCTTAGTCATCTTAATAATCAAGTAGTATAGGAAAATATAAATTGAAAAAGATACACGGAGTAAATAAATAAGGCGAGCAGCAAATTAGTCAGGCAATAAAGCATCGTGAACATAAGGTAAGCCATCAGAATTTCTCTAGTCAGCAAACTGCAAGACAAGCCCCGAAAAATTGCATAATTCGCATTAGGTATCGCGGGTATCTTTCGTATATGCTTTCAGCGCTCATTCCCCTTCCTCTTCATGTCTCGCTCTTTTGAACGCCAAAATCCAAAAATAACCGCCGCTGTCGCCACTACCGCCGCCGCGTTCGAATTCCAAAAACGTAACCTTCAAATTTTCTTCAAAAAAGGAAAACGCGCGCAAAGCCGCTACCGTTGCAGCGCGCGCAAACCGTAGCGGATACACAGAGAAAGAGAAAGAGATAAAGAACAGAAAGAAAAGCGTATATATATGTATGAGCGAGAGACGCTTGCCGCATAAATCCAGGTCAAGCGTCGGTCGCACTCACCTCAGGCGCTGGGAGCTCGGGTATGCTGGTGAGATCGGTGAGGTCATCTTCGGCAGCGTCATCCCCGTCGACGTTTTCCCGAAGCTGCTCGTCGTCGTGTTCGGACTCGTGCTCGCTCGAGATGTCCTCCTCGTCGTACTCGACCTTGCGCGACTTGCTCTTGCCTTTGCTCTTCGGCGCTGGGCCTTTCCTCTTGCTCGACATGCTGCTAAGTATAGGAGTGCACTTAAAAATCGCCGATTGTTGTTATTGTCGTGCGCGTTGTCAGTGGCCGCTGACGCGCGCGGCTCCTATAGCTCTGTGTAGCGGGCAGTTCGAGCCGCGAACGAGCGCCGAGTTAGTTTTTGTCGGAGGGACGAACTGTATATAATATGTATATATATATATCTATATATGTATATACACGCACGCACAAACACGCCGCAATGAAAAGAGAGAGAGAGAGAGACGCGCTCGCTTCTCCAGAACAGCAGCGGCGAGTAGAAGAGCAAAACCCCGTTTCTGTCTCTCTCGTGCTGCTGCTGCACGATGATGTGTAGCGTGCGGCGACCGCGCGCCGAGCGGTAACGGCGGCTTTTTATTTTAGGCTGCTTTTACAACGTTGCGACCTTTCTCCCTCTCTCTCCGCGGGGCCATTGCGCCGGTTATTATATGTAGGTGTGCGGACTTTTTCTTTTTAAGCTGCCTCTACAATCTGTGTTGGTAAATTGCTTTTATATTATACGTAATGTAATTTCTCATTTAGGATAAGTCATTTATTTATTCGAGGATGCACTGATTATTTTGTTGCGATATCTTTCGATTAGGTGACTTAGATTAACGATATGTGTGATCGGTAATGAGTGGTTCTGAATATTTATTTTCAAATTATTTGTTATTGTAAAGGCGATTAATAATAATTTAAATTAATTTTAAAATAGAATCGATATGAGTTATTAGTTGACATGCAACACGGTTGTTGCAGAGCAGATAAATGTATGTAAATGTAATATCTGATATCTATACTGCACAGTGCACAGACACTAAATTGAATTAAAATCTGTATTGATCCGCGCTAATATAATTTCAAATTACAGACTATGATATAAATAGACTCCTTCTGTTATTAGTTGGAACATCAACTGAACTGAAAATTATTAGAAAAAGTAAGAATGATTTTTATCAATTAAATTTATTTTTTGTATTGTTTTCTACAAGTTTTTTATTAGAGAATTATTGAAGGTATTTAATTGAAAAAGATAATAATCTGGTGAAAGTACTCCCGTTCTTTGTATCTAAATTTAATTCGTTTTTTTTTAGATTAAAATCAGAAAAAATCCTTCATTACACTCAACCAATTGATAAAGAAAAATTACACTGAGCAATGAAGAAAATTGCTTAATTAAAGGGCACATATTAGAAGTAATAATGAAGATTTTTAAATGATTTTTATAAAGCCTTTTCAATTATTTCATTTTATATTAAGAGCCTAAAGTTGAATTAAGAAGTGCATCAAAATATACACATTTGGAATTTCGATGTGTTGATGAATGATAAAGCGCGCATGTTTTGAAATTTCAAATTTTCGAAAGTGGTAGCAACAGAAATTGGGTAAAAATCGAAATTTACTTTATGTGAAAAAAAAAAAATTAAATAATTATCAAAGTTTTTCTATATTAAAAGTTCAGGTTCAGATTGCATTCACATTCAACTAAAAATAATAAATCAATACAATCTGTTACGCATACTTATTTTGCATTCACACAAACATTATCTTTATTAGAATCACGTAAAAGAATCAGTCGTTAATAAATTTAAAATACGCATAAATCATGCAATTTCGTTGAAATAAATTCCTAATCAGCAAGGGGACCAAAAAAATAATTAGTTCTAACAAAATTCTGAACTCGAGCTAAAGAGCCCCTCGCGAGTTTTCCCCTTAATTTCCTAGGGACACGCAGCTATCTCCTTTTCGGCGTCGCGTCTGCGCTCGCTCCTTCTACCTGGGGCGCTTCCCTTTCCCGGAAAAGCAAGCCGCGATCACAGCCAAGCAACGTCAGACACATGCACGCAAGCATAAGGCACATTTTCACCTGTCCTCTCTCGGCGATGGGGCGACAGCCGGGGCGAAGTGCAGGCTACGGTGGTGTTGGATTCGGCGCTGGATGATAATAATAAGCAATGGCGGCGATGCTGAAGCGTTGTCGCGCCGACAAACATGGAAAAACGCCCGGCCACCTGGCGCTCAAAAATCATAATAAAAATACCGCACGCTCCGGAGATAAATGTAATAAGCGCCCATAAAGTGCTTTGCCCCTCCCCCCCCCCAGCTCCCTCTCGCTCGCTCTCTCTCTCTTTCTCTCTCGCTGAGGCGCGCGCAGAGCAAAGTTGTATATAAACGCGCGCTCTGGAATAACGTTATATTGCTACTTGCCGGTCGGCGCATGCGCGAGGAAAGCACTGTGCAGGACTCGTAGGAGCGCGGTATCTCGCTTTATGGGTATATCCTGTGCGGATTCGATATGAATTATGAAACGAACTCGGAACGGCGATTCCGGCACGGATTATGCTTTGCTTTACAACGTTTTGCAGGAAATTTGATGCTATGTTGTTTTATTCAGCGAATATTTTGTTTCAAATACTAATATTTATAGTGATATTGGGTTACGACACGATACTCGCGGTTTTATTTATTTATAGGTATGATCGATTTCTCTAAATGAAAGGCGAACCAAGCAGAGTGCATTGAACTTTGGACATTTCACGTTGTACGATTATTTTATACAAAAAAATACAAAAAAATATCAGACCAATTCTTTGCTGCCTTCGTTAAAAAGTTATGAGTTTCTCCAAGATTTAATTTAATAACAAGAAACATATAAGATCAAATTGAGTCATGAATGCAATGTTTGGTTTTTCCTTGATAATAAAATGAGAGAAAACACTGGGCATCTAAATATTTGTTACAAAATCCTTTATCTATCTTCAAGGCACAAAATATTGGTGTATTCGGGAAACCCTGCCGTTTGAGCAAAACAGCTATCGCTTAATATATTTAACTATTATACAGATAAAACATTTGTTGAACTCTAACAAACTCATTAGAAAAATCTTTGAAACTAGAAAACCTAATAATAATGCCATATTTTTGTTCGGCATTTCTGAAATGTTTCTAATTGAAACTTGACCTCAGCAAGTTTCAATCGGCGGTTATAAGTATCAATCAACTTGATAATATATTTTATTTTTATTTTAATTATTATTGAGTATAATTACATATATTGTTTATTATCAATGATGTACTTACCTTCATAATTTCGATAACAATATCATACGATGCTTTTTGATTATAGGTATTTTAAAAAGATTGAGCACTTTTTAAAATATTTTTCTAATATATTTAATTATCAGAATAGGTTCACTTATCGGTTCATGATAAAGTTTGCAATGCACACAGAATTCTGCACGTGCGTGATAAACAGAATTTCTACTTTTCAATGTAATAACACTGTAGTTTTATAATTTGGTAAGAAACTATATTATATATAGAAGATTGTTATAGCTTTGAATGATATCATATAAAATTATTTCTTAATAAGAAAATTGTGCTCTAATTTACTGCGACTATATTTAACCCAAACTACAATTTCTGTTGCAGGTATTTTAAATTTCTAGAAATAATGTTCAGAGCATATTAAAACTCAAATGATATAATCTGAATGCGCATAAAAAAGGCATGTTATAGAAATTATTTAATCTTTGATTCAATGTTTTGAACAATGTATCAGATTCTCTGTGTGCACAAATTTTAATTAAAAATTTTATGACTTTTTATTGCAGTAATAACAATCGGTTTACGTGTTGACGTGTCGTTGTATTTTTCCTACAATAAGCACAAAAAATCATACCAAACAAATAAATAGGGAAATTCACGATAAAACGAAAAGTTTATTTCGATGCTGAAGTAAACAGAGTCAACCATTTAAAACCGTTTACTTCATTATCTCAAAAAAGTAAAAGCAATCTTAAAATCTTCAATGTATACATCTATCAAAAGTTAATCTTTAATTTTTTAAAATTATTTTAAGAATGGCCTATATATAAATTAATGATTTAATATGTAATGTTTTAGTCATCGAGTTAATTTTTATTAAATGGTATAAGCTTTTTTCATATACTAGATAAATAAATCAAGCAATTTTACAATAGAATTTTTTTTCTATCTGCCAGTTCTAACTTTTTAAGTATAAATAAATAGTTAATTTTCAGTTATAAAATAAATTTAATCACTCAAAGTATAACAAATCCTTCGCATTCATTTAATTGGCGCAAAAGTGTTTAAATCCCCTGTAAACCGTTCCACTAAATTTCTTGGTGTAATTTTCATTATTTACTAGCGCGGCGCAGTGCTTAATTTCTTTGTTCTTGTGTAATATAAAATTTTTCCCTAAACACATGATTAATTTGTCGTAAAAATATAACAGGAATATTACAAAAGTGTCTACATAGAATGGAAAATTTAAAAAAAATTCAAAGAACATAGATAATGGAAGCACGGTTTTATGCCGACAGTTATAACGATATGAAAAATTCCGGAATTTCTCTAATGCGATTGATAACTTACTTATATCTTATTTTAAATGCATTATATAGTTTGCCTTGTTATATTTGCTATTGAAACTATCTCATAAAAATATAAGATTCCGTTGGCATTCTTTATACACTAATATCAATCTAAAAATAAACTTATATTTTTATTTGTTTTCTAGCCACGATCCAATGTTTTTTTTCTTTTTTTTGTCTTTTTGTTTTTAAGTCGTAGAAACACTTAAATCGTAATTTTAAACAATTATCATATTTCACTTCATTTAATCCACACCAAACTGTTACGACCAATAATTGTTTCGCAATTAGTGTTACACCAAAACTATTTATTAACGATCATAAGCGCGACGCGATCGCAACGATTTTGAAAGCTCGAGTGCGATGCACGTGTTTCTGCGGCAGCGTCGTCGACCGCGTCTATAAAAAGAAAATCCTTCGCTCTGTGAACTTGAAAATTAACAAAGTAAAAATCTTCTATTTTTCTCATTTTCAGAGCTTGTTGATATTATCTCCGGAAAAATATATTCAAGGTGAACGCAATATATATATATAATGTCTAAAAAAAGTGTCTAAAATTTTGAAAAAGGAGATAATAATTAATGCTTTGTAAAATTCAAAATGAGAATAAAACTTAAAGCTTTTAATAAAGTTTTTCAAATTTACCATCAAAGCTTTCTAAAAGTTTATTTATAACTCCTGCAAATAATAAATACTTTTAAAGACACATCCGACTACAAATAGCCACTTCCGATTTCAATATCAGGCAAGGAACCCTTATCTAACAGCGCGCTTCCCGGTATACACTCATCCGAATTTTCTATCCTCCTCTCGCTTCTCGCGCATTCCGCTGCACAGATAAAAATAATCCCCGTCAAAGTGGTCTATGCGCATATATCCGCGCGCAATTATCGAAGGCGCCAAGCGCATCTTGCTCGGTTCAATAACTGCAACAAAAGGCCGTGCAATATTCGACTTAGCGCGCAAACAATCGCGCACACGAGATAACACACGTCGCGCGGCCGCGTTGTTTCTGTTTACGGGCACACTCAGGTGTTTGCTCTCCGGCGTCGGACGCGCGGGGAATTTTACGAGCGAGCCCGACGCCGGTTGTCAAACAGAGTCGCCGCTGATAAATAAAGTGTTAAAAGCCGCGCGCGCGGAATCGCGTGCTTTTGCGCCGCGCGCGACTCGATGCACGTGCGGATATTCGACGTTGCTGATGGAAGCTTCTTTTTTCTCCCCCCCGATTCGACGGTTCGATTAGATTGCTGGAAGGTGCTCGATGCATCGCGTTATGTCACGTTGGATTGTGCGTTTGATAATCGATCGATGGTTTGCATTGATTTTGGCGAGATTGTTGTTTTATAGTTGGGTTGCATTGCAAGGAGCCTGATAATTAAGGGTAGTTGAGAAAAAATGGCTTGTAGCTTCTTAGAATACGTAAATAATTGAACGTCAAATTCCACAACCTAGTTGAAATTTTTGTAAATCATGATTGTCTAAAATTATCTGATTTAAAAAAAAATTTTATTCCAATGATTACTACATTGAAATTTGTAAAATTACGAAAGCTTTCAAACAAACAATTTCATTTATCATTAGTATCTTTTTCTGGAAACTTTGCGAAACTTTGTTTAATTCCTCGATATGAAGGAAGGATTCTACATATATTTTTAAAAAATATAAGCAATCTCGCCCGACAAATTTAAAAGACTAAAAAGATCTCTTTTTCAAAGTAATTTTCTATTAAACGTATTTATAAATTAATTCAATTAAATTCTAAATATCACTATGTATTTATTAAATTGAGTCAGTTTAGAGTTTCATATTCGCTTATAGCTTATCCTAAAAGGATTAAGTACATAAAAAATGTTATCTTCACAAACAAGTAAGTTTGTTTGCCATGTTTTGTACACAGATTCGTTAATTGTATTTACGTCTCTTTAAAAAATACTTATCTGTTCTCTTTCGTAATTTTAATTACTTTCTTAAAAAGATATTGATTTTTCAAAAGTCCACAGAAACATAATAAATAGAAAATTTATTTTTTACTTTTATTAGTTTATCTCATGTTACTTGTTTGAAAAATGCTTCAAAACGGGAATTTAAAGTCAATATATCGGCATTAAATTGAATTGAATTCCAAGGCCGTTGTAAACAATAAAATGCAGTATACGTGCAAGACCAGAAAGTTAATCTACAAACAAACAAATAAGCAATCCTTATCAAAAAAACAATAATGCCGCGTTTACTGCGCTTAAAATCTTGGCTTTATCTACTGTTGTTAGCGCTCTGCAAAAAATGTAAATCGGCAACAAATAGGATATTCCCTTGTCTCCAATCATAAGTCAAACAAAAACGGGAAAGGTTTACGTGTGCCGATGCACGAGACACAGAAAGACACGTCGTTATTATAAAAGTTTACTTTTTTATTAACTTTTGATAAGGTATACAAAAATGTGTAATTTTGTGCTTGGAATATCGGTATATTGGGAACGATTGTCCCGTGAGCTCTTTTTTGTTTCTTCTCCCAACAGCCGCGGCCGGACGTTTTAAATCCTCTTCTCGTAGAATCTTCTGGATGGAATCTCGTCTGCGGGATCTTTCCGACTCGGAAGTTACCCGGCCGCGGGTTTCGGAGAATTTGACGGAAATTTTGGAATTCTACAGGCGCCGAGGTCCGCCGCACCGCTCCTCGTCGTTGCTTGCCCATCAGTCTTCTTTAACTTCCTTCAGTCGAATTCTGCGTCCTGCAATAGAAACAAAGGTGTGGATTAAAATCCTACAAATGCACACTTGACAAAAGAAATTTCTTTGACGGTGCGTCAAAGTGATTAAAAAAAAAAATGAGGTCACACTCGTTTGGCACTTACATATTTCATGTACGATAAGAAGATGTCGTATATCATCGTCATGAAGTTAATGTACATCACCCGGTAGCGAATCGGTATCAGAAGAAAGTTTACGAATTGGGTTGGAGGCCAGAACATACAATCCACCTGAAAGTGAAAACACGTTTGATAAGGATTAAGAGCGTCTGCAAAAGTCTAATTGACAAAATTTCCTACAGCAATTAAGGTGCGATAAGGCATTCGGAGCAAGATCGTATTTGAAACGTAAATCCAAAGGCAACGTACCTTCCACGTATCGAAGAGCTTCAGCCTGACCTCTCCGTTGATGTCCTGGAGATTCTTCTGCTCCATGACCCCGAGACCGAAGAAGAAAATCGCTAGACAGGCGGGACTGGCGATAGTCTGATCCAGCAGGGTCTTCTTGAAAATGGTGGCCGTGCTCTTCCCGGGCAGGTACTTCTCCAGGACCTCGTAAAAGTAGTGATGGAAGGGCCCCTGGAGGAGGCCGACGACGGTCATGTTGCGCGTGCGCCCGTAGTCGTAGCTGTCGGCGGTCGAGGCCACCACCTCGTTCCGCGAGACTATCCTGACGACGCTCTCGAGGTCTTTGGTGGCGGCGTCGTCCAGGCTCGATCGTCTGAGGACTGTGCCCTTCGAGGGCACGTCGCTCGGCTTTGCCATGTGCTTCTTGAGGAAGTCGCTCCGCTGCTGCATCACGTCGCCGGCGGCCATCATCAGGCCGCAGCTCACAGTGTTCGTCAGCAGCAGGTACTTGCCTGTCGAAGGGTTTGTTGCATTTTATGGGACGTCGTTTCAAGGATATATATTATTTATATAATTAATTTTTCATAGATGTGGATTGAGTTTGGTCAAACACTGAATCAATGAAATATATATAGAAAAAAAGATCGTTTTTGATAATTCAATTACAAAATTAGACCAGCAGATCGAGTCGAATTGAAGTAGAATATACATTTCGAAAATGACGGCTTTCATTTTAATTTCAAATAATAAATTCTTGGCTTTTTGCTAATGTACATACATTTGTGTATAGCATTTATTTCTAATTCAGTTGTGAAATGGTTTAATTTTCTAGAAAATCAGACATTGCACACGTGGACTCTAACATAAGTCTAATAGTATTTCACTTTTTATATTGATTGCAACATACGTCTTGCTCGATTTTGGCATACACCAGTCGTTCCTACATATACATAGCGGAAAAAATATATGTTTAAATATTACTACATTGTCATTTTTGAGAAGTTTTACGCATTCGGTGTGATTTATATTTAGAAATTCATTAAAGCGCACTTCTGGCTCACTTGCCAAACTAATTTTATTTATTATACAAATAAAGCGAGAATATTTGGATTTTAAAATTTGTTTAGCTAAAGTACGTCATAGAAACAGATTGACGTTTCGAAGAAGCTTTTTTACGCTTCTACGTTGAAAAATGCACTGAAAAAAATATAAAACTCACCAAACATCTTGCTGAAAACACCCATTTTGCGGGAAAGTTCGAATCCACCCTACGCTTCCTCTCAGCAGCTCGTAGACGGCAACTCTCTTGCGAAAAAGATCGGTATATCCAAATACCAATACGAAATCAGCGAGGACCCAGGAAGCAGCAAAGTGCTCCAAAGACGGCGAAGTCGTTATCCCCCTTGAGTGAGGCTTATGTGCTCCTTGATTCTCTGGCGTTTGTGCAGACGGAAGGTCGGCTGAGATTCAAGCGGCATAACTTTTCGCGATCCGCGCGAAAAAGCTCGGAAGCTTGCAACGTCCACGCAGGGACTCTACTGCCGCTTCACCAGCAGCAGTAGCTCGAGACGAGGAGAAGCTGCTTAGACGCCCCGTGTCTCCGCGAGCCGGTCTGCCTCGGATGCGGGTTTGTCCAAGACTGATACCGGGACGGACGGGGGAAGCGCTTTTATAGACGCGAGAGGCGATGAGCTTTGTCGCGACTCGCGCGAAGAGCCTCGACGTCGTCCTGATGCGCGAGGCGGTCGGAGCAATTTTGGGATTCATTTTTAACGAGGACTCGATTAAGCAGTCATTTTTATCTATTAAGGTGTTTTCTCAGTTTTGAGAATATTTTTAATGGCTTTCGATCTTCCGGCTTTGGAATGTTTCGCGAAAATCGAGATTTGTTTAAACAATTTGTGAAGAAATTTTTAGTTAAAAATAGATTTTGTACAATAAATTAAATGCTGTATGCATACTCTACAACAAACGAATTCGTAAGGATTCTAGAAACTTTCTTCCAATTAAAGCATCTTCTACGAGAGTTCGCTTGGACTGAATCAATTAAAGAAACGAGTTAGACAAAAGCGCTTATGAGAAATACTTTCGTTATCTGAACAATACTTTCATAATTAATCGAAGGAAAACTTATTTTACTTCAAAGTGTTTTCATAATTTTATTTAAGGGGAACTGATTTACTTTTGGAAAAATTTTCGTTTAGTACTAAGTGCTTCCAAATTACAGTAGTATTCAATTTAAAGAAATAAAAAATGATTATTCGGTGAAAATAAGTTTTACTTTAATAATTGCATTTATTGAAGTTTAAATATATTCTAATAATGGAGTTTTGTTAAACATTTAAAATTATATAATTTTTTAAAATAAAAGCACATGCTTTTAATTTCATTTTCAAAGCAAAAAGATTAAAGCTATCTTCGTCTAAGATTATCCATTTAAACAATATACTATTATTACAAATTTGATAATCATTCGGTTTTCCCTTCAATAGCATTGAAATATAAAATAAAATTTAATGCAGTTTCGATTCTATCAACAGAGGCAAGCTTTCCTCCGTCTTTATTTATTTTTTCCTTAACTCGCAGGCTAATAATCGACGCCGGCATGAATGCATGTAAACTGCGCAGATAAGCTGTAATTATAGCAGACTTAGGCATCTTTAGTAGCAGAGATTTATTAGATTATTACAACGCTTTGACATAATGCCAGAATCAGGTAGTGTCATTAACGTGCAAAAGTAGAGTCGTCATCTTGACCTCTAGGAAGATTATTAAGGATTTAAATTTCAGGAATTGAAATAATAAAATAGTTTCTGCGATTTTTTTAATAAAAACCTTAGGTTCTTTATTTTACGGTGTTACAAGATTCAAAAAATTATTTGGCTGCAACTGCCTTGGGTTTTGGTAGCCCTTCCCTGAAACCGTTCCTGAAAAAAAAAGAAAAAACAGAATATAATGCACATTGTATATAGATTTAAAATAGCTTGTATTTTAAATTGCCTTATATTTAATTTTCAAGTAACAATTGAAGAATATAAAAAATTTACTTTAAATATACATGAACTAGACCAACTTTTATTTGTTATTGTCTTCTTTCAACTCTGGTATGTTTCAACTCTCAAAACATACAAACACCAGATTTGGAAGCTTTGACATTTATGAAAGTATTAAAGAAATAAGTAGTTCAAATCAGTATATTACGCACCTAGGGAGGGAAAGAACTGGCAAGCTCATAGCTCGTGTAAATTGACAACCAAGCCGAAGGCGAGGGTTTCAAACACGAGCTATGGACTTGCCATTTTACCTTCCCAAGAATGTATACAATTTTATTGCCTAGCGAGGCCGAAAATACAAAGTTCATGATCCGGCACCGGGCCAGAAAGTAGTACTTTCAGCCCGCTAGGCAAAACAATTTTAATCTATAAATTATTTAATGTGGAAACTTGCTTTTGAAAATTCAGAAAGAAATGACTTGAAAACTATTTCTTTATAATAAATTAATAAATAAGAATAAAAATTAAACTGTAATTGCAAAATGATTAATAAACTAGATGTCACATAAATCTCAATGTTATTACCAACAATATTAAACTCAATTTATATAATTTTGAGCTAATAGATACAGATATAAAATGTAAGTAATAAATTTTATGTACCTAAACCTGCGGCGCACAATCTTTAGGTGACGCATGCGTCCAGTACCAGTAGTCTTCCTCCTCTTAGCCTTGATGGACCAATTATCTATAAAAATAAAAGAGTTCATAGTTAATAACGTAAGTAATACTTTATGGTTAAAGCTCTATAAATACAAATTAAGTAAAAAATGTAAAATAAACTTAATACAAATTATTTTATGTGAAGTAATTAAAAGATTAGTTAATAAACTACTGCTTTTGCATATTTATAAAACAGGTAGATGCTCAAAAATTGAAATTTGTTTTAAGCTTATTTTTCTAACAAAAAACAGTAAAATAAAATTTTTTATAAATTACAAATAATTGATTTAACTCATTACTTTAACTAAGTAATTGCAAAAAATGATTAGTTTTTAATATGTGCATTTATATTTACTTACATGAACGCATCTTCTTGTGGGGATAACCACATTGTGCACATTGTGATTTTTGTATATGATATGAGCTGCGACCACAACGCCTGCACAGCGTATGTGTCTTATTACGCCGCTTACCAAAGCTAGATGTACCCTTCGTCTGAAAATCAAATATATTTTCTGATGTAGAATAGCATTTCACTTTTTATATCCACTTTACGTATCATAATTAATAAATTAACACTATCATTTTATATACTAGAAAATGAAGAACTGGAAATTGATTATTTTTAAAATTGACAAAATCCTAATATTGCTACAGAATAAATATTATACAATAGTGGTCTAAAAAACGAACATTTTATTAATAAATTATTTGTTAATAATAACTGGTATGAGCGCATGTAAACATTGTCTGATAGATAACCTCTTTAAAATTTTGAACTTGTTATTTGTTATGGTAAAAGTTATTAAAGCTGTAAATACATCAAAAAGAATAAATAAAAGACTCTATAATATAAATTGATAGTGTTTGTTTATTCATCGTGATTGCGATTACGTTAAAATAATTAGATTTTATTCGCAAAAATTTATTCTCACCATCTTGCACGAAGAGCACTTGGAAAAGAAACGAAGAATAAAAGAAACATGAAAATCAACTGAGGGGAACAACCGAATCGGACCGGATACGATCAAGATATCAGGTTAGGTTATAATTACTATTAACTTAATAACGCGAAAATTTGAATTGAGAAATAAAAAAATATTTGTGCATTTTTAATTAAAAAAGTGATTATTTTATAAGATACAATTTAAGCAAATAAGTGAACATAACTTATGGAAATTGTATCAGTAGGAACTTTTATAGAAATATGAATATCAATGATTTTTTTTTTTAATTTTTAATAAAATTTTATTAAATCTTATAATACAAAAACGTTGCATACTAAATTTCCATTAGCCTTTCAATATCTGTTAAAACTTCACGAAGGTGCTGACTTTCCGATGACACTACATGTTGAGCACCAACCAAGCAATCTTTTAATTCTGCTCCTTCTTCAATAGTACAACCATTACAAAGAATGGAATTATCAATTACACATCTAAAGAAAATAATAAAATGTTAATTCTAAACTTTTGTAAATTTTAAATTAATTTTAACAAATTCGAATCTTACTTTTCTTTGATTGTCACATTATTCATAATTATGCATTTTGATATCCTTGTTTTTGGCTCAATAACAACATTATTGCCAATATAACTCTGTTTTAAGGAAGTTTTCTCATGAACAAAAGCATTATTATCAATCCTACAGTTTTGTACTTGTGTACTCTTTACTGTAGCATTTGGAGAAATGCTTGAACCAGGCAATTCACCTTCTTTCTTCAGCTCATACCATTCATTTACCTATAAATTTACACAAATATTTTAAATAAATGTAGTTTCTACAAAAATTTTATATTAATATTTTCCATTTACTTACTAGTGCATTGGCTAAACAATACATTTGTATGGTATTAGCTCTTAAACCACATTTGTCATTTATGATGTGAGCATAGCATCTAATTACATCATTATGATATGCACCTTCCAAATCTGTTCCATGATCATTAAACGATGACATATTTCTAATCAATATATCAAGACGTTTTTCTTGTGCAAATCGGAAAATATCTTTCCGAACATCCATTTTTATAACAGATGCGTTCTGATTCTGATTCTTATCCTCTTTAGTTTTAGGTTTACTTAACTGCTTCTTAACTACATAGGGCAATAATTCTCCTTTTAATGTACTGAAACGCCTAAAATGTAAAAAACATTATAAACATTATGTTCAAATAATTACTATTTAATCCATTTTATAATGTTAAATCATACTTGTGATGAACTAAAAAGTCGACAACCCATTTATTTATTATGTACAAATGTGCATCAAGCAATTTAGAGTGTACTGTGAAATTTGAGTGTTTTTCCAACAATTTAACAGGCATTGTTAATGTATCTTCAAAATCTGAAGCAGATGCTAGAAAGATTATTCGATTTGTTTCATTATCAATTCCAATTAAATCTCTTTCTGGTTTTTGTTTACTTTTTACAGGTTGAACAAAATCATCAGGTACTTTAGGTACTGATAAAAGTAATGCCGTTATACTTGCATTGTGTTTGCGAAACAAGTTTAAATTTTCAGATAAGTCAATATTTGCTATTAAATCTGTTGAAATAACAACAAGATCTGAATGAATTTTGTCGTGAATATATCTGATTGAATCAGCAGTCCCCATATCTTCAGCATCTGGAACACCAACTACTTCTGATTTGATCTTTAAGTTTAATTTGTCAACTGTGCTGTAAACATCTGATCTTACATGTTCTGAAACAATAATAATTGCTTCTCTAAAACCAGATTGTTCTAAAAGATTTAGAGGATACCAAATCATTGGCATGTTTGCTATAGGTAACAAACATTTTGGCTTTCCTGCAGTCAGTTCTGTCATACGAGAACCTTTTCCACCAGCAAGTACAACAGCTTGAAATTCATTTTGAAGAACCATACTTAATCTGGAAAGATAGGACATAGTGTCAATATTATTTTGTAGTATTCAACATTAAAAATTATTTTAAATTCTAACTAAGAATTATAAATAAGTAATTTTATTGTAACTAGAATTATATGATAATAATTATAAAAATTATATATATTAATTATTAAAATTATTATTCAATAATAATTTTATGAATTTCTGACAATTATTTTAATTATTTACTTTTGGTTTTATAACCTAAAAAAACATTGACACATATTGATAAGCAAAATGTATAATTAAAATAATTACTTTCAAATTTATGTTTAACTTACGTTACTTATAATAATATGCTGACAAAAAAATATTAGGAAATCGTTTATTCTCTTTCTAAAGTACAATCAAAATAAATAAAGAAGAGTTACTTTGTAACCATTATACAAAAGTCTAACCTATATTCATTTTTATGTTAAACGTGTTTGGCACAAGTCTATTTATTTTATAAAATATTCAAATAAAATATTATTTTTACTACATAAAAAAAAAAGAAAAAATTTATTATAAATGAAATCATTTTCTTTTTTATTATATAATCAAAATATGTTTTATTAAAATCATTGTTTTCAGTAAGTGAAAAATAATCTTATCTCTTGTTAAGAAGAAAAATATAATAACTCAATTAATGTTTATTATTTATAAATAGAAATTAAAAAACTTTTTAAAATCTTTATAATTTTATGACTGTCAAAGACAGTAGCCATTTAAATTTTAAACCTCGACATTGCGACAAGTATCTTGACGTAAAGAAATCAGATGTTCGATATACATATAGTATATATAATTGTTACACATTTTAAACCAGCTGACAAAGAAACTGTTTATCAGCATTTCCTTTAATAACTTAAAAATTTTCTTTATTTTGTTGTTTATTATAGAACATCAGATAAAATAATGAAAAAAAATTCTATAAAGAAAGTACGTTAACAACTGTTTTTTTTACGGAATAAAATAATTATTAAGATATTTTCTAATCACTGATTATAGTGATTACAAACGAGTATCTAACATAACCTACGCTTTTATTATCAAAATAAATGAATTGTAATAATAACATTTTTAAAATTATTAAGTAGAAAAACTTTTTGATTTATATAAAAAGCACAAACGAAATAATTCATTTAAAGGAAAAAAAAAAGAATAACCAGTTTTATAATTTATTTATCATATGAAGAAAATAAATTAAAAAATTTAAAATGAATTTATAAATTTTTTAATCTAACATTACAAATTTTATATAATCTATCTTTTCTTACAATTACTAAACAATTTTTAGATAAAATGCCTAATTGCTGTGTACCACAGTGTGAAAATTCATCAACCAAGGGATTTATATTGAAATGTTTTCCAAAAAATGAAAGAAGACGCATAGAATGGTTAAAAAATATTAACAGACTTAATTGGACACCTAATCATTCTCATCGAGTCTGTGAGGTTTAAGAAATATTTTAAAGAATAAATAAAAAAGCATAATGATATTTTAATCAAAGATATTAAGAATATGTAATATTTCTTAAAAAAAATATTTTTAATTAATTTTGCAGACTCATTTTGCTCCTAATATGTGGGAAAAAACAAGAGTAGATGGTTCTCGTAAGTTAAAATTCAATGCTGTACCTACAATTTTTGGAGGTCATGTAATAAAAGAGTCTTCTGCGATACAAGACATGGTATATATAATAAATTATGTATTTTTTTGTATAAATAATTATTTTAAAATAGTCATAAACATTTATTATCTTTTTAGATCTCTGATGACTCTAATAAACAAAATAATGAAACTATGTTAAAAAATGATGCCTCATTGAAAAATGTTCTTTCAAATCATCAAAAATTGATTCGAATTTTACCTCCATCTAATTCCATAAATGTTGAATCAGCACCTTCTAGTGTTTTTGGAACTCAGTCTATTAGTTCGAAAAGTGCCATAATAGTTAATCAACAAGGAAAAGTTGTTAATTCAAATTTATCAAGAATTTCAGGTACAACTAGTATATTAAAACCCCAAATTATAATGAGTAAGGTTCAATCATTGCCAATGATAATATCTACAAATACTAGTGTCCTTAAAAAGCAACTTACAGTTGCAAATAGTCAAACACCTATACTAATTCCTGCAACTACCAGTATACTTAAGTCAGAAGTGCCCACTAGCAATGTACTTACTTCAAGAAACTTAAATAGCACTTCACAGGTAAAAGCTATATATACTCAACCTGCGTTAATACCTACCACAACAAATATTCAACCAGAATGTAATTTAAAAATATCATCAAAAAGTGCAATTAATAGTAAAGAATCTATGACTATAAAAGGAAAAATTTTAAATTCTAAAAATTCTGCTGCAGATTCAGAAAAATCCAATTATTTGAATCAGCAATCAGTAGTCTCAACACAAAATTCTTCAGGTATTATTTTAAATAAAGTTCAAGTAAAAAAGATGAAAGATGAACGTTTTGAGAAAATGGATAAACTGTTATTAAAACAACTTAAATTAAATAATGCCTTAAGGAGAAAATTGAACATAATGAATTGTAAAATTCAACAATTGATGAAAGAGCAAAGTACTAATTACAAGGAGTTTTTGACAGATGTTTTTACTGAAGATCAAATAAGAGCTCTTGAATTAAGACACACTAATCCAAAATCTATAACTCCTTGGTCTCATAAAACCATGTTGAAAGCCATAAAGTTGAAACAAGAGTGTGGAACTCGAGGTTATGAAGAATTGTTAAACCAAAATATGCCCCTTCCTTCCATTAGAACCATTTGTAGATGGTGTACTCAAAGGAACATACCAATACCTTAATTATTTTAAAAATAAGGTTTTGATAAATAAATACTTATTATTGGCCCTTGAATATTTGATATTTACAAGTAATTAAATTAATTCTTTTTAAATCATCATTCGTTTATTACTTTTATTTAAAATTATTAAAACTATAGTAACATTATTTGTAAGATAGTAAGAAATCAAACGAACTTGCAATAATTTAAAAAAGGAAAATTTTTAATTTTGAAATATAAGTATGAGAATAGATATAAAGTTTATTATTCTATTAAGTAATTTGTACATAATGAAATTTTTATATCTATATATTTATGTATAAAACATTAAAGAAATAAATATTTTATTTCTTACAATTTTTTTAACCATTTTTTTTATCATTTAAAAAATCCCTGCAGAAAAAATATATGTATAAGAATCACTATTTTAAAAAAATTTTTTTGTATTCAAAATTGATCATTATTAAATTTTATTGATAATTTTAAAAGGGCATTGTTGCCTGCATATTTGTAATATAGCAATAAAATATAGATTTTACAAAAAAAAAATTGTATTTGTATATTTTTATAAGTTTCAATGAAAAATAAAGTTTTCATACAAACTAGTCTTTGGCTTTGGGAATAGCAGAATTATAAAATAAACGTATTTAGCGATTAAAAAAATTTTAAACCTGTTTTCGTGTAGATTCAAAAAATCATCAGTTTATTGACTCTAAAACCAAAACCTTTCTCCAAACGTAACAAACCTGCATAGCGCATCAGATTGGTCAATCTGGAATCGCACGTTGCAGGAGGGAGAAAAGGAAAGAAAAGGAGCGAGCGAGACAGAAGATCCGTAAAACTCATAGCAGTCATAGCATTCGTGCACTGACACACAGTACTCGTTCGAATACCGTGGCAGTGTTTCACATGCACATTCTGGGGACAAACTTTAAACTTAATTTACCAATAGTAGTATGCGTGCACGTATAAGATTTCGCCTGGTTTTCGGCAACTTGGCCTCGAGTCTACCGATGGACTAACGCTTGTCAGAAGATCCGTGAATAAAAACGTGGTGTTTTCCTTCGGTGAGGTACGTGAAAGAGAGAGTGCGTGAGTTTGGCGGGCGCGTTACTGGAGAGAGAGGAGAACAGCACTGAACCACCGCGAAGAAGTCGAGGAGGATGTTCCAGAACGGCACCGTCGCCAGGTCGTCGTTGTCCTTCACCGTCTACGTCGGCGGCGAGGAGGAGGAGGAGGAGAGCAGGGGAGGTCGACGCAGCCTCGCGCTCGGAGAGGATCGCCCCCGTCGCCGCCGTCGTCGCTGTTACTCCTGCTGCTAGTTGACTACCGGCTATCATGGCTCTGTCGAGCTGGATCCTGTGGAATCGGAGTCAGCGCTCGGGCAGGACCCACCACCGAAGTACGTTTATTGCACTCTAGAAACACCTCTCATTCTTGGCATTGTTGACTGACCTTCATTTTACGTTCGTTTTTGTTCTCAGGTAGACATCACGAGCGCGAAGACAACTGCGTGGAGTTTGACCTGTCAAAAGGTTAGGATCCTAACCTCACTAATACCGAACCGCTTTGCTTTAGCGAAAATTCTTGTTGAGGTTTTCGAGTAGAAATGTAGTTTAGGAGATTTCTCTTCTTTGTGATCTAAAGTTTACGGGGCAATCGACTATTAGGAATGTCGCTATTTGAATTAGCTGGAATTTCGATATTTTTAATCCACACTAAAAAAGAGCCATTATTTAATTTTGTTTATTGCACTCCAAATGAATGATTTATTTTTAAAAATGATTTAAAAGTTTTACATCCAGTGAGTGCTGTTGTGGCACTGCCACCCACTGAATGTATTTAAAGGTTTTCTGTGATATTACAACGAGAAATTAGGTGACTGCACTAATTTTTAGTTTTTATTAAATTTTTCATGGTTTGTTTTTATTTGTTGTGCAGTGTGACAATGGCTCTTTAATTTAAGTTTTTTTTAAATTGTCGTTTGTAATAAAAATTAATTTGTTTATAAAAACTTTTTGCTCACTGATTAGGTTTATAATAAAAATTTTGTATTTTTTAGGCTTGAAACAGAACATAACAGAGGCTTTAAAACATATATGTCAGCAGTATGGTGTGTCTGGTGGGAGAAAGTTGGCATATCTTAATGGAATTGTTAAGCTTGTTAGTGAAAATGATTGTTATGAATACGGATATAGTACAGATGAATTTTTTTGTTGGTAAGATATTAATTAATACTGTTTCTCAAAGTAAATTATTACAAACAGTTAACTTTGTACAAATATATATTTTTCTATATATATTTATACAATTATATATAATTGTATACAAGAAACATTCTTTTCTGATATTTTACAATAAATAATAAAATATATTATTTTTATACAGTTTACGTGTTGCATTGGTTCATGAGGCAACTCAAGTCAGAGCAGCTGCTCTTAGAGCAGTTCGGTATATGCTCAAACGTGAACAGGATGTTGTGGCAATCAATAAACTTCAATATCCATATTTTATTGCACGTAGTATGGATGTTAATATACGCAATGAAATGGAACAAATTCAAGCCTTACGACTAGTCAGAAGAATCCTTGTTCTTGCTCCAAAGCAGTTTAGTCCAGCATTAGCTCGATCTCTTGTAACCATCACTAGTGGAGGTACTAAAATACATATATCTATTAAATTCTATTTAAAACTGTGCAATCAAAAGACTTTTCAAATTATTGATTATATGTGAAGAAGTTTATGACTAACATATAAAGGACATTGAAATTGTAATAATGGCATTATAAATGGTCTACTTCAAAATCTAAGAACGTTACATAAAATAATATAAGTTTTTCTACTAAATATTATATGGAAGCAAATTTTTTATTTCCTGTATTAAAGTTTTTTTAATGATGCTTGTGCATGAAATAGTAATACTTACTTTTTAAAGAATAATTTTTTCAAAGTATAAACAATACAAAACGGTAGAAAAATTTTTAAATTTATAAAGTTTTAAATATAAAGAGTTAACAAAAAGAGCTCCGAAAATTCTGAAAATCAATTTTACTCGAGTTTCTAGACATAAGCGGTTACGAAATACTGCGCAATAAATAAAAGACGGTATATCAGCAAATAAGTAGCTGAATCATTACATTACAAATTAATTTATTAAAAATGTGTAATACATGCATTTTTACTAAAGATTTGAAATTAAAATATGTAAAAAATATAATTTTTAAAAAATAATTCAGTTACAATTTCATACAAAATTTATAAATTTGAAAATAATAGTTTTTGCTGTTGAAATATCTGAAAAATAATTTTCTTCAGGAATTGAAGAAAAAGATCGAGCCTTTCGTGTATTTCTGGCTGTGCTCTGTGAATTGGGAGTGCTGAATTCTAGCATGCTTATCAGTTGCGGTGGAATTAGTCCGTTGGTTCGCGCTACTACAACGGGTCAAAGTCCTCTCGTTACGGAAGCTGTGGTCGGTGTTCTCTTGCGACTGCTTGCGAATCCGGAGACTCGGAACAACGTGTCGCTTCTGTGTCTCGCGGCGCCTTACTGCGAGCTCGAGGCTATCGGCCTCGAGCGTTCCAAAGAAGACTGGGATCAAAGATTCGCCGCCAGCAAGCACGCACTTCTCAGCGTGCTCAGATCCTACTCCGGGGTCATACACTTCTGTCATCCCAACGAACATTCGGGGCTTAAGGCTATCTCGGATATTTTATATGTAGATCGATTGGAGGTACGAGAAATCCTATTATATTCCTACGTCCTACTACTTTTTGTTTTTGATTCTTTTTAACTTTTGGATCAAAAGAATTTTCTATAAAGTATTTTCTTGTATAATGTATTATGCAATTAGTAAAAATTCGATTTTTAGTCTATTGATTGAGTACGATTTAATGCCTAGGTAAGAGGAGCCGTTTTAGAGCTTCTTTATGAACTACTGGGATTGCCTTTACCAACATGGACGGATGAACCGGACGTTGCTCTAGCGGCTGTCGATCCGAGTCGTTATAGGAATTCATGGAAATTATCGGAAGGATTTGTTGCAGCTGAGGGTAGAACTGTTTTGCCTTCATTTATGACTCACTGCCCTAATATTACTGAATTACATCTAGCGTTATTGGTATATATTTTACTGGAATGTGGATTACACAGAGCCCTAGCCGAGACTATTGTCTCTTCAGATACATTCATTTCTGTCAGAGCAGCAGTATTGCTCGGCGCGTTATTGCATTTAGCGCATTCCCTTCTACCCCCTGAGGTATGATTATAATAAAATATTTTATCGATTTAAACATGTAATAGAGCAGAATTGAAAATATCATTTGAGTTACGCGAACAATATCAGCTATTATGCTAATATACCAAGAAGTATTGTTTTGGAATGGCCAAATGATACTTCTTGCATTTTGTATTAAAACCTTATCTTTTATGATGTATTATTTAGTAAATGAAAAGTAATATTTCTTATAACTTCAATTTATTAAAAAAAGTTTATTAAATTTTGCAATTAAAATATATCCTTTATTTAAAGGATGATTTCATAAACAATAATAATATTTACTCATTAAGGTTTGCGATCTGACGCCTCCATTGCCGAATCTCCTTGAACATGCAAGTGCTGGTCGCCATCAGGCCCTTGCTGCCATAGCCATCTTAAGTCGAATGCATGCTATGATGCGTCGAAGACTAACTCCAGCAAGTCTTTTTATGGATCGGTTGCTTCAGTCTGGTAATTGGCTTAGACCGGGTGTTCGTCGTGGTTTACATAGGCAGCCATCAATTCGTCAGTGGCTCAAGCGTGAATCACCAATGGCGCAGATGCTCAAGGATGCACAGGTTCTAAGCTCAAAGGATGCTTTGGCATGGAATTGGTCTGCTGTTAGATCGATACTCCGATCAAGAGATAATGCATTTAGATTATTACACGATTCTGACCATCGCTTATTTATTAAAAAACTCCTTAAGTAAGTGATAAATTGTTCTTTTTTTAACAGAAATTTCTTAACCTTTTAGGACGAGTTATAATACTTTTTTGTAATAGTTGTATAAAAATTTATTTAATTTCTGGTGAAACAGAAAAAAACACGTTTCAGGACGGATGGTTCTTAAAAAAATTACATAAAAGAAATATACATATACATGAGCGCATAAATATATTTCCGCCCTAAAAGGGTTAAAAATAATTTTGAACTCTTACTAAATGAAAATGATCAATTTTAGGTACTATAGACCTTCATCTAATCAGTATAGTCGAATTGAATTAGCTACATCATCTTTAATAGCTCGAGAAGCAACACTTGCTGGGTGTGATCTTATCAATTTACTCCTAGAAATTCACGAACCAGATGGTACACGCTACCTGAACGAATTAATGAGTGATGTTACTGAACAAATAATTGCGATTGGAACGGCGCAGTCTGCTCATGACTGTCTTTTCTCACCCCGTCTGATGACCACTACGTGTTGCCAAAAGTACTTTTTGTTTATTGGCCAGTTGAGTCACTCACTTCGTGGAATGACTATCCTTCGAGGCTTCAATCTTCTTGAAAAACTTCAGGATCTCGCATTGTCCACAAAGCACGACTGCTATGTTAAGCTAATTACTTCGAGTCTTGATTACACCAAAGAAGGCGCGAACCGCAGGGTCATGGCGAAAATTGTGCATGAGGCGTCACAAGAAAATACGAGATTGTACGCTACGCAATTTTTGAGAATCATCTTAAGAGCTAGGGTAGCCAATGCACATCAGTGGGCAATTGAATTATTATTACATAAAGTGAATGATAAAAGCAGAGTTGTTGCGTTTGCAGCGCTTGACGCGCTTCATGAAGCCTGCGAAGAGCCGGAGTTCCTCGAAATCATACTCCATAAGTCTGAGGTAAATTGATTTTTATTTATTTTACAATAATGCTTGATTTACAGGTTTAAATTTCTTAAAACGAGAAGGCTAAATGAAGAAAAAAAATTAATTATATTCTAAACAAACGAGAATTTATAAAATGAGAAATATTTTCTATATTTAAATATTTTATTTTTAATAGGAAAAAAGGCAAAAATATTGGGATCATTGGCTAAGTAATTTAGGAGATCGAGGTCACCTTTTAAAAATTCGTTTATATTCACTTCGTTCAGCATTTACATCACTTCCTTCTCCAGCTGAAGAGCTTGAAAATTGGGTGAGAACAGGAGGTTTGGCAGAGCGTTACGCTGGTCTTATTGAAAGTGAAATTCACGACTCACTAACTCGCAGACAACGAGGTGAAAATGGGAGTTACTTGCGTCGTACCAACGGCAATATGATGCTGCCGAAAGATGTGTTTGTGCCGCCACATTTTGTCGGTCAACTTGTGCAGCACGAATTTGGTATGCAGCTTCTATTAAGAAAAAACGTTCTTCAGAGATTTTTAAGGGTTGTTCAGCGTTTTAGAATAGAGTGTTGTAATAATTCAGTTCAAAGCAAGGATTGTTGTTCTATGAAAGAGGACTGCAAAGGCGATGAAAAGAAAAGCGATCTGGAAAGTACAAGGTTAGAAACAATTTTAGACTCTGAAGTTACGGAAAAGTCGGAATTTCACTCGCCACAAAAAGCAGAACCGTTAATAGAGTTGAGGAGAAAATTAAGTCAAGACGATTCAAGAAGGACTACTCCAGAAAAAAGTTGGAGAGGAGATCTTGATTCAAGAGAAGATAGTTCTTATAGTCTCGACAGTAAGTTCAGTCTATTTTCATAAAAATAATTTTATGCCGAAATTCACGAGTTTTATTTATTAATACAGGTCGAATACTTAAAGTTAAAGCTGCTTTGTGGGTACTGGGCCATGCTGGCACATCAGTTGCGGGTGTCGAGCAACTTAATAATCTGGGTATCATCGAACTTCTCACCTCAACTGCCGAGAGCTGTCCACATTACACAGTACGCGGAACAGCAATGTATGCTCTTAGTCTTATAAGTACTACTCGCGCAGGAGCTGATCTCTTAACAAGCTTCAACTGGCCATGTGTTCGTTATAAACGTGGTGAGCAGTGGCCTATCGTTCAGCCAAATAGCAATTTTCGAGCTCAACAATCACCAAGTCCCGTATTGGTGCAGAGACATCATAGAAGTTTAAGCGATGGTAAGCCGGAGTTACCTGAACCAATAGCTAGAAGGCAGCGGAACAGATCGGAGAGTGCGGCTACTGATATTGAGCCAAGAAGGTATGTTTTACCGGAGAGATCAGAAACACCCAGTCCGATGTCAAGTGTTCAGAGATTAAGCCAGCAAGATGCCGAAGGTTATGCCAAATTGAGAAGTTTGCAAAGACACCGTAGGCCTAGCTATTCGCATAGTAGCCTCGAGGTAAAAATTGTTAGATAATGTTTTGATTTTACCATTTTAGTAAAATTAAAAAAAATGACAAAAATAATACTAATATATTTTTATTATTTTTTAATAGATGTACAGCTTAGATGGAAGACTTTCTTTACAAAGTCTGACAGAGTTTGAATCTTCTCGTAGTTGGGTAGTCGACGCAGTTTTAGCACCAACTCCACCTCCGCAAGAACAGTCCGAGCAGCCGGCACAAGATAATATCGATAACAGTTGTCGCTACTTAGGTATTAGTTTACCAAGAAAATTACATGCAATATTTCCTGAATCTACACCAACCGATATTCTTCTTGATAAAACTAATAAAATGCGGCCGAATCCCGAACTGAAGCGAACTCAGGTAAATAAATTTCATTAAAATAATAATTAATTTTACTTACGAGCTAAAATAAAAAAATTTGATTGATTACTTCATATCTTATATTTTTACAGAATATCAGCGCGAGTGAATCCTCGTTTGCAGAAGACGTAAGAAACGTAGTTCGTTTGCTGCAACCCGAACGACAACGGCAAAATGTGAATGAAAGCGATTCAGAATGTTTTTCTCCTATGCCTACGATAGTTTTAGACGATCAAGTGAAAATGAGTGTTGACGAGCTAGCAATGAATAGATTAAGTATTAACGAGAGTGATTCGGAGTTTACTGGTATTCCATCCAGTAATCGTTTGGTCCTACCGGAAGACAAGCCAAAGTTAATGCCATCGTCGATTACCAAGCAGAACACTAGTGACGTAGACGAGGAATCTTTCTCTGAATACGAAATTGCAAATGAGCATTCTCGAATATGTCTCGTCTGCATTCATGATGTAGAGTCAGCTGGTACCGAAGGCGATTTTCGTCGATCACTTGATAAGACTCGAAAGTAAAAATAAATATTTAAATGAAGTATAAATGTGTAATGTTAACATAAATTTAAATACTTATTTTAAACATTTTCTATTGCAGAGAGATTTTAAGACATACGCAGCGTTTAGCGAATCCGGTTTTTTATAGACATAGTCGACAGACGCTACTTAGATTAAGGCAACAGAATCCAGAAGCTTTTCAGGTATGCATTTTTTTTATTAAAATATTTATATATTAGTCTAATAAATAAATTCTTTAATACGTAACATTTAATTTAGGAGCCGTGTATATATTCTGAGGTGGCTGCACGTTTGGCAAATAATACCTATAGAGTGCAAGCGAGACGATTTATTCAAGAATTATTTCTAGAATCTTCTTTCGATGCAGTACGTTATCTAATTTTTTATTTTACTGCTATCTAAAAAATAATATTTGTATTTATATGTTCCCTTTAAATATTCAGCTCTACGAAGAACCAGCAACAATTCTTAAAATGACTGTGAAAGCACCAGAGAATAGGCAATCAACGCAAGTTCCTATACCGCATGCAGCGGTCGTCGTCAGCCCGTCGCCCAAACCGTCAAGGAGCTCAACCGTAAAACCTAACGGAAAGCCTGCAATACCCTCGGAGCCGCGAACCGATCAAAAAAGCGTGGTCAGCGGGTCGACCACGGCGGTAAAGACTGATACGTCAGCCAGTGTGATTGTCAATGAGAAAACTAGCGATGTAATACGCTCGCCATCTGAGGATCGCCGCAGCGACGAGACGATAATTGCCGAGATTTTGAGACCAGAGGAGCGGCTGCGAGGGTCTAAGAGTTCCGAAAAGGTGTTGAAAACGACGGGCAACAACACTGCCATCAGCCTTGATTAGTTACTTTTTTCGAACTTTCAAATTGTGTACATATTTTATATATCAGAGAATAGGGAAATGTAATTGTAAAATAAAATGAAGATCACTGCCGCATTAACTTTATTCATTTTCTATTTATTTAAACCTTATTTTACACATCTTCGTAGCAGTATCATTATAAAATATCCTTTATTAACTTACTTCCTTAACAAGCTAAAAGAAACAAATAATATTCTTATGAAATAGAAATATACAATATAAAATAAATTCTCTACTAAATTCAACTTAAAGTCCATATGATTTAAGAAACTAACACTTTAATTTAATTTTATCTTGTTTAAATCTTCCGTAATTACAATGTCTTCTATCACAATTAACAGTTGCATGAAAGTGTATATCATTAAGGAGACAAATGTAGATCTACAAATAAAAAGATATTTTATATTCTAGTGGTAATGGCCGCACATAACAGTAACGTTAATTTACAAACTCAAGTGAAGAGACAATCATAGTTAAAAAAGCGTGAGTGACAATCACACTACTAACATTATAAATATCCAATATCACTATTGCAATTGCACAAATTAATGTGACGCTTCTCCTATTGTTTTTAATGCAATCAGCGTAATTCAATCTGCAGATGATGGTTAACCATAATGTAAACAATTTTATCTTAAATATCGTTAATGAAAATTTCTTATTTCTCGTAATTGATATTAAAAATAGAATTATATATTCAATTATTATATTAAAAATACATAAAGTAAACTTTTCGGAACAAAATATCAAGAAAAATAGAAAGCATTAAAATTAAGAAGAAGCCGGTTTAATTTACTCACGTAGATTATTTCGATATCAGTACCGCCAAAAGGATTCATGCCAAATAACAATAATGGCACAAGGGCACACCTTTTAATATAACTATTCTTACGTATTTGAAAAAGCCTTGCATACAAGTCTATGGATATAAGGAAAATAAAAATGTTGACTACCTAAAAAAATTAATTTTTGAAGTTATTGTAAGGCATTAAAATATACGAAATATTGATGAATACTTACTGGATTATGAATTAAGTCTTTCAGAGAAGCAAGAAAAAAGGGTTCTGCCAAAATGATATAATCTTCGATTTCACATGAATTAATAACTCTAATTAACTCATTACAAAATAGTTTATCAAAAAATTTACTAAGGTCATTTAATAAATTAATTGTACCAGATATTATTAATTGAGTCACAGTTCTCATAGTGACTTATAAGATATAATCTATATTGTAATTCAAGATCTGAGTATATCTGATGTATATATTTTTTGTTAATATATATTTCTAAAACTTTGAAGTAAATATTATCCTTGGACTTTATTTGACCTACAAAAAATGAAATTTAAATTTATATACTTATTTACTTAATTTAATGCAAATATTCTTTATAGAAAGTTTATACTGTTTAAATATAATATAAGCGATCCAAAAGAATTAATCGTTATTTACAAATAAACAGTATTATTGACACCTACTCGCGAAAGTTAGTAAATATATATTATCACTTCGCGCTCCAGTACCGAATAATTTCTTCAATAATTTAATTAAGAAATGTTAGAATCAAACTTTAAACTTAATAACTTTAAAAACGGGTTGTATATCCTAATTTAATAAAAGAAAAAAAAATCATGCTGCTAATAGACGCTTAAAATTATGTAGTCGAATTTTTTTTTAGTTTACAGCATTTTTTAACATTAATATTCTCTGTACTTACTGCATTCTATGAGCAAAATTCGTCATATGAAGTAATATATATCTGATAGTCCCTGAGTTGGCTGTTTCCTGTTGTAGATTTTTATTATGTTTCGAAAGAATTTGATAAGACTTTGTTAATAGATAGAGCCATTTTTTTGTAAGACCTCTCGCATTATTTAAAATTCTAAATTGAAACTTACGATTTGTATAAAATTTACATTGTGCTTAATTTAATTTTGTTTATAATATTTTATATGAAACTAAAAAGATTATTTATGCTACGATTATAAATTTTCTTTTGTAAATAATTTAATTGACACTCATTTAATATTTAATTTAACTATTACATAAAGTAGAAGTATGCAAGTAACTTTTTGATTTTAATTATTTTTCAACACTTGTTGATTATTTGAAAATTCCCGCCATATACCGAGAATTCTCTAAAGAGCATCCACAATGACCACAATTCCACACTGTCCGCTGTACTTGCAATACTTGCATGCAGTACACGGGTGTGAGCTGACGTGTCCCCGTGTTTTGACAAATTTTTTAATAATTCCACCAAAATGAATGCTTTTAAACGTGATAAAAAGGAAGAGGAGGATGGTAAGTATCATTTTTCACTAAGATCTTTTTCTGCAATTTGGTAAATCCAATGAAAATCGATCAAAAAAGTTGAAATAAGGTTATTGTTGTCTACTTGTTTGACAGCTACTAAACACATATTTTCGCAAAAAATAGACTAAAACAGTTTTAATTGTTAATATAGTCAAATAAGAAAATGATTTATTTTTTCGTGACGCTTCGACGGCAAGCTTTTTTAAGTTTTTCGTCGTATAGAAATTTGACGCGAATAAGTGGAACACAATTTATAAACACACTAACTTGAAGAAGACAGTGAACTTACTTGGATCTTACAGATTGATAAATTCTAATATGATTTATAAAGCTACTTTGATTTATCTATTCATAAGCTCGCAATTTATTGACAAGTTCATATATTTTCTTCTTTCAAAAAGGTGGCAATCCATTTTTAAATCTGGAAAAAACTACAGTGCTGCAGGAAGCGCGTACTTTCAATGAAACCCCAGTCAACCCAAGAAAATGTGCTCATATTTTGACAAAAATATTGTATCTTTTGAATCAAGGAGAACAGCTTGGCACAACAGAAGCCACAGAAGCTTTCTTTGCAATGACGAAACTCTTTCAGTCACGAGATGTTGTTTTACGACGTTTGGTTTATTTGGGCATAAAAGAATTAAGTTCCATTGCTGAGGATGTTATCATTGTCACATCAAGTTTGACAAAAGATATGACAGGCAAAGAAGATCTTTACAGAGCAGCTGCTATTCGAGCTTTGTGTACAATAACAGATGGTGCAATGTTAGCTACTATTGAAAGATATATGAAACAAGCAATAGTTGACAGGTCTCCAGCTGTATCTAGTGCAGCCTTAGTGTCCTCTTTACATTTAACTAGTGTTTCTGGGGATGTTGCAAGAAGATGGGCTAATGAAGCTCAAGAAGCTTTGAATTCTGATAATATAATGGTGCAGTATCATGCTTTAGGTGTTCTTTATCAAGCTAGGAAATCAGATAAGCATGCAGTTATCAAATTAGTAGCAAAATTAATGAGATCCAGCCCTAAAAGTCCTTATGCAGCATGTATGTTGATAAGGATGGCCTGTAAACTTTTAGATGAAGTTGATGATGGATCAACAGAATTTTTAGAATTCATTGAGAGTTGCATACGTCACAAGTCGGAAATGGTAGTTTATGAAGCTGCACATGCATTAGTTAATCTTGGAAGGAGTGGCACAAGAGAAATTGCATCAGCCATTAGTGTATTGCAATTATTCTGTGGTTCTCCAAAGCCAGCTCTTAGATTTGCAGCTGTGCGTTCTCTAAATAAAGTTGCAATGTCTCATCCTGCAGCAGTAACTGCTTGCAATTTAGATTTAGAAAATTTGATTACAGATTCTAATAGGTCGATTGCTACACTAGCCATTACAACATTATTGAAAACTGGAGCAGAAAGTTCAGTGGATCGTTTAATGAAACAAATTGCAACATTTGTTTCAGAGATTTCTGATGAATTTAAAGTTGTTGTTGTACAGGCTATAAGGTATGTCCATTATTAAATAATTATTTTTGTATTGATATAGGTTACAAGAATTTATAATTTTATAAACCATTTTCAGAGCACTGTGCCAGAAATTCCCTCGCAAACATGCCGTATTAATGAACTTCCTCTCGGCAATGCTTCGCGATGAGGGAGGTCTTGAATACAAGGCTGCAATTGTAGACACTATAATCGCGGTAATGGAGGGTAATGCGGAGGCAAAGGAAGCCGGCCTCGCTCACCTGTGTGAATTTATTGAGGACTGTGAGCATACCTCCTTGGCCGTGCGTATTCTCCACTTACTGGGTCAAGAAGGACCTACTGCCAAACAACCATCGCGATACATTCGCTTTATCTACAACCGTGTTATTCTGGAGAACGCCAATGTAAGAGCTGCTGCCGTCACGGCACTGGCCCATTTTGCAGCCGCTTGTCCAGCTCTGCTGCCCAACATCTTGGTATTATTGTCTCGGTGTCAACTCGATTCAGATGATGAAGTTCGCGATCGTGCCACATATTACTGTACAATTCTTCAGCAAAATGCCGACCCGAGTATCCTGCCACTTATCCAAGCGCCTCAGTTGTCTATTCCTAGCTTGGAAAGAGCACTGCGTAATTATATTATGTCGTCCATGGAGGAAGACTTTGACATTTCACAGGTAATTTATTTATTTATTTATTCAGTTACTGGCAAGTGTTACATAAAACTGTATGTAATATTTTAAAAATAATTATTATAAAATAGAAAATATATGAGTTATTTATTTTTTACAGATTCCACCAGCACAAATAATAGAAGAACCTACGCCTGAAATACTCGCAACAGTCAAACCGACGCAACCAAGGCTAACAAGAGAGGAAAGTTTTGTGGAAAAGCTCAGTCAAGTACCACAGCTTTCGGCTATTATTCGAGACTCGCCGCTGTTTAAATCGTCACCTGTTTTCGAACTTACAGAATCAGAAACAGAATATAATGTCAAATGTATCAAACATTGTTTTTCAGATTATCTTATTTTACAATTTGATTGCATGAATACCCTTGCAGATCAATTTTTAGAAGATGTTAGAGTTACTGTAGAAAGTCAAGATGTGTAAGTATCGGAACATAATTTATTTTACTTTATTTATTTCATACAAATTTTTCAATGAAATATTTAATTTTGTAGTTTCACTATTGTTTGCGAAGTTCCATGCGAACGTTTGCCTTATAATGAGCCAGGTTCCACTTATACAGTATTGAAATTCCCTGAAGATGTTCAATCTACTATTATTACCCTTCCTACAACGTTGCGTTTCATAGCCCATGACTGTGATCCAACAACTGGAGTTCCAGATACTGAACAAGGTTACCGCGATGAATATATGGTACGGTTTTTCATCCTATTTCAGAATATAACGTTTTATATTTATTATCTATCAATCACAACTGCTTATTTTTCATACAGTTAGAGGATCTAGAAATTACACTTAGAGACCAAATACGAAAAGCCGGAGCTCGTAACATTGATTTCACGAGTGCGTGGGAATCTGCAGCAGCACGTAACTTCGTTACGCATGAACAGATTTTTGCTCTGGGTGCAGGTGTAACAACTCTCGAGGCGGCGATTCAGAGCCTTGTAGTATTTTTAGGACTAGAGCCTGTTGAACGCTCGGATCGCGTTAGATCCGGTGCCACGCAGCACACGCTCTTGCTCTCTGGAGTCTTCCGCGGAGGCAAAGAAGTTCTAGCTAGGGCGAAGCTCGCCCTCACCGATCAGGTTACAATGCAATTTACTGTCCGCTCGCAAGATCCTGATGTGGCAGAACTCATCATTTCGTCGGTGGGTTAAAACGGGAGATTTTTATGCAGGTGTCCATGAAGATTTTGTACGAATGAAACTGTATATAGCTATAGAAGCATTAAATAAAGAAGTTACTAATATCTAAAAAAGTAATAATAAATAATTTCTTAAATATTTCACGAAAAAAATGTTCTTTAATAATTCGGCAATGCCAATAATTCTTTATTAATTTAAGATATATTTATTGAAAGACATTTACATACATAAATTATTTAATATAATTTTTATTGATCAAATTAAATTTAAAATGAAACTTAATTTGAATCTATTTGATACTATAAAAGTGTAACTTAGGAAATTTTTTAAATTAAAAGCTGATGAAAATCAGATAGACAAGTTTTTATGCATAACATCTTTTTTTTTTATTCTAAATTAATTTTTTACCGTTTTAAATTAAATTTCCATCTCGATATTAGATTAAAAATCAACTCGATTTAGCATATTAGCGTACACTGTGGTATGTAAATACCTACATTATCGGTAAAGTTCGAGTTATCGTGCCGAGAAGAGGGCGTGGAACGAACTGCAATTAGTGACGAAGTCAATAGCCTATATATCTACTACTCGTGCCTATCAGATATTGCAGCAAAAAAAAAACAACAATAAAGGAGCGGCGCCTGGCCTGCACCACTATCTACAGTGTGGTGCGAGCGATGTCGGCGTCGACGTCGTTCGTCGTGACGGTGGCGTCGAGCTCATCAACGACGACCAGGAACAGCTGATGGGCGCATCTCACCACCGGCAATTATGCAGCAACAATTATCATTATCGCAAGGCGCGCGAGAACGCTCCAGAATCCAAAGGTATTATATGTATTACGTTGATAACGTACGTATACACTGTGAGATTGTTGCATTTAACGCTTGATCGAATGAGCGCCCTCCCAGAGCTGATAAAGATTTACGTGAGAATTCCAGCAGCAAATGAACTTATTGTGACTAAGTACTTTAAGTGAGATTTGGGCTTTATAGCAGATAGTTCAGTAAAAAAAGCTTTTCTGTTTGGATGATTTGGAGGGTTTGGAGATGAGAATTTTGTTTTTGTGATAGTTTGGTAATGAGTGTAAACAGCAATGAATAAGTAGATATAATAGCAAGGTAAACATTCTTAGGATCGCTTAAAAAATCATTTTTATGCTGGTTTATGTTATTCTCATAAGTAATAATAAGGTATAAATCAATTTGCACCAAGTACTTGATGAGAATTAATGCATTTTATTATTTTAATTAAATATATACATAACATTAGTGTAAATTAACAATGTTTATATATTGCAACGGTTTATTATATCATTTTCATAAAATTCTTGCAATTTAATTGCTTTTTTAATCATTTAAACTTTTTTTATTGAGTAAAAGAAACTAAAAGTTGTATACTTAGGGAAATAAGTTTTCATGTTTATTGTTTTTTCGCATGTTTTAATTAAGATAAAGTCTATTCGTAGATAAACACTCGATTGCATAATAAATGCCACGTTTCAAATGTACGTTTTATAAGCAATTTACGATTTAAAAAACTTAATCGCTACAAATAGTATATAACAATCGTTTTTCTAGGTTAGAATGCCACGGATTAAAAAATAGCAAGCATGAAAAGTACTTGCGAACTTTCTTATGAACTAATTATATCACTGGAATGTAAAGCCGTTGAAAGTTATGATGCATATTGTATAAGCACCTTCGGCAGAACGTTCGAAAATATGTGTCTGCGTAAAAGAGAGACGGATATAGAATGAAAAACAGCGACAACATTTATTGCTCGTGAATCGTGATGTATGCGTGCTTATAATTCACGCATATGCCGATACTACACGCTCACAACTTCCCAAAAATTCGACACGTGGATTTTTCCGCTTTTATATGTGTACTTTTTCGATTCATTATTTTCTTCTATTGAACAGAGTTTTCTTCTGTTTTTTGTGCCAATACGCTTAGTAAAGTTTTTGTTTACGTTTTTGTCAGATGGGAAAAAACGTTTGCAGTATATATATATATATATATATATATGTATAAAGTCATCAATTTTTTTACATTTCACAAAACAAGTCGTTTATGATTTGCTATATCAAAAAATCTGGAATAATAATTCTTGTTTATTTTTGTTCTATTACTTTTTATTATTGATTTAAAAATAATGGTTTAACAAATGAAGCAGAAAAATGGAAAAGTATTTTTTGTATAATCTTTTTTATTGATTTTTAATTCATTTTGTTCATTAAAGTTAAAAATTATACTAAAGAAAATGAAAGCTTTATTAATCTGCAAGTTTTTTTATCAAAACATTTGTAATACATAAAAATTACTATCATTATTACTACTATTTTGAAATTAAGTGACCAGTATAAAAACAAATGATTGTGTAAGCATAATCTTAGTTTAAGTATTTCTGTTTTGAGATAACCCTTGCTATTGTTTTTGTGTGAACTCATGGCTCAAACAAGTAACGTGAATCAATATTTAATTGTTTTTTACTAGTATTAATTTTGCTATCTAAAAATAAAATGTTATTTCATAATTAATATATTAAGCTTCATCAGTTGCATTCAACCTTTTTATTTATATTTTTAAAAGGGTTTCTACCTGTTTGAACATAATAAATAAAAATAATTTAATAAATCATTTTTTTAAATGTTTTCAGATGAATGTTCCTCTTTACGGAATCGTTGGAGCAGTCTTAATCTTGCTCTTTGCCATCTTTAGTTTCACAACACTTCTAAGACTTATTTTGTGTATAATTGTTTTAACTTTAGGGTAAGAAGGATTTTCCTGTAATTTATCTTTTTGTAAAATTATCTTTATTTTACATAATAATATATGTTTCAAATTTTTGCAGCATTGTAACTTGCATATATAAAAAGAATTCTATAAAACTTGAAGATGAAGTCAAATCTGGTAGGGAGAATCTGTTTCAAAAAACAGAAAAACTGCGACAGGTAAAAAATTTTTAAAAATGCAATGTTTTATGATTTAATTTTAATAATATCATAAAAAAATGTAATTTTTTTCATAGCATCTTCTGGAAGAATCGAAGAAAAAGGTGACATTTACTTTAGATAGAAGAGTGACTGGTAGCCATATTATTGATGAATCATTGCAAGTAAGTACTGAAAAAGCATTACCAAAGAAAGAATTTTCCCAGATTTAGACTAAGTTTGCTTGCTTGTCTTTCAGGAAATATTAGACTTTGTTCTGAGGGATTACGTTGAACCTTGGTACAATATTCTTACTGACGATGAAGAATTTACTAAATCTGTTAGAGACACTGCTCAAAAAGTTGCCATTAATATAGCAAACAGGTAAATTTAGTTTGTTTTTCTAACATATTAATCATACTTACAATTCGAAAATGTATAATTTGATTGAATTAAGCTAAACTTACATTTTGAAATACTGTTTTTAATTAATCATTTAAATATTCAATTTAACAGAGTGAAAGATGTTGATTGGATTCCCTATTTAACAACAAAACTTGTAGATGATGCTGCTTCACATATGCGACTCTATAGACAAGCTAGAGCAAAAATGAAACAAATGAAATTTACGCAAGTTCAAAAAGGTAGTAGTAGTTCTAGTACATCTGGTGGAACTCCAAAGAAAACGCCAACTCACAGAAGAAACAAAAGTGAAACTGACGTATTTTGGTACTCACAGTCCAAATTTTACATTCCAAATTTATCAGCTTTAAATGAACCTATTGAGACTAAAGGTGAAAAAGAATCAGAATCTTTAGAAAAGATATTTTTTGATTTGGAGGTGCAAATGGAAAACAATCTGATATGTCGAGATTTAGTTTGTACCGATGAAGCTCAGGAGTTAGCTTTTCTTGGAGAAATATCAGAAATTTTGCTGTATCTCTTGTTACCAAAGTCTGACTTTGATTGCTTAACTATGCGATTCATTTTAAGAGAACTTTTGGTGAATGTTATTATTAGGCCTCTGCTCAATCTTTTTTCGGATCCTGATTATATTAATCAGGCTTTTATATGGCTGGTAATCTTGATACTTATACAACAAAACTTATTCTCAAAAATTTGTTCTCTGTTTATATTTTAAACTTTTTCTTTTTAGTGTGCAAAGGATGCCACTTTACCAAGCGACGTGTTTTTGACGATTATAAGAATGACGGATAATTTGGAAGAATTGACAGCAACGAAAAATATAGTTTGTAAAGAGATAGCTCATTTACGCTCGAAAGATTCTGGCGGTGAAGATGACTTAATTGTTAAACAACAACTGAACAGCCTTTTGTATGTAAAGAAAATTTTGGAAAATCGTATAATTGGTATGAAAGAAGGTCTTGATGCATCAGAAGCTGATGGTATCGGTCCTATTCCCGACTGGAATCGGTTACTTGTACCAGGAAATAAATTAGGTATATAAAAAATAGTTTCAAGCTTTGATACTCATATAATTTCTTTTTAAATAAATTTTTCTTTTTTTATTAATCATTATTAATTTTTCAGTAAATTTGCCATTGGACGAATTATTGAAAAATAATATAGCACTAAGTTACTTTATCGACTACATGACAAACATCAACGCCGAAGCTTACCTTTACTTTTATTTAAACATATATGGTTGGCGGGTGTCCGCTGAACAACAAATTTCTGATATTGAACTACAAAAGTTACAAAACCCACAAAGTTTTTCAAGTTCGTCCTCTTCATCTAGGTAATAATATAGTACTATTTGATAATCTATTTTTTCTAAAAAATTCTAAGACACTTTTACACAAAATATATATTTTTATTTAGTCTATCAAGAAAAAGAAATGTAGATTTGGAAAATTTAAAAGAAGCTGCCATTAAAATCTTCCAACAATATTTAAGTGACAAGGCTTCTTCTAAGCTTCAACTTGATGATGCTCTTGTGAAAAATCTCTTACATAGAATAAATACAGAACAAGTGAGAGAAACTTGGTTTGATGAGTTGCAAGCTTGCTGCTATGAGAAACTTCAAAACGAAGATCGATTTTTACCAGCATTCAAAAGATCAGTATCTTATTTAAAACTGTTAGCAGAACTAGATTTATTGAAAGATCCTGCTTCAGAGGATGATTCCAAATCGTTAGATAGTATTAGTTTATCGAGTATTAATAATGAATTGGACACTTTAGATGAGCATATTGAAATACACAAAGATGGTGAAAGATCTAAAAATGAAGGTAAATTTTATTTAATAAAAATATATAAGCCTATTAAACGTCTTCATACAAACACTAATTTTGATAATAGAATTATAGGACTGATTAATAAAGAATCGAAAAGTAAATCAAGCTCGTGTGATGAATTAGATAGTGGTGCCTCGGGTGATGACCGACAATCTCGCCATTCGTCTATGGAGCCAGACCGGATAAGCGAAGGCAAAGATGTAAGTTCCTGCATGGAAACGAATGCTGACCAGTTCCTCAAGCTCTATGATAGTGCAACGTATGATCCAAACGTTATAAAGAAACTGCAACAAGGACGTTTCGAGCTGACTGTTGAGATAATTGAAACCGGTATAGTTAGCGATAAAGGCAAAACCTACGGCATTTATGCCGTTTCTGTAATAAAGATCTATGATTCGGGTTACCAAGAAAAGTGGCATATTTATCGAAGGTACTCTGACTTTTACGATCTTTATCAGAAAATCAAAGAGAAGTACTATGATCTTGCCAAGATTGCGTTCCCTGCGAAGAAAGCTTTCCACAATATGGATAGATCGGTACTGGAAAGGAGAATGGTAATGCTAAATGCATGGTTGGTGCAGTTGACGAAGCCGGCTACTGTTGAAGGGCACATGGGATTGCAAAATTTGTTGTTATCATTTTTGGAACAAGGAGACTATGATAAAGGTGTTACTGGAGGACATATCTCAAGAACTGTAAGTTTCCAAAGTGTTTTACCATAATTATTAATGTCTCTTTCTTTGATTATAAAAATGTTAAAGTAAGCAGATAAATGATTACTATTTTTATAATTATTATGCAGATTGATACCATAGTGAATCCATTGAAAACTTCCATGAAAACAGTAACTCAAGTTGTAAAAACAATGCCTGACAATATGCTAAATACAGTTGATGGCGTAATGGACAATATTAGTAAATTTTTTAGTAATCCCAAAAAGAGTAGCGTATTCTACGAAAGTGTCAAAGTCGGAGCAAGTCTCGATACTGAGGTATTTTCAGTGCAATGATAATTTTTTAGTTAAAGATAATTTAATTTTTTTTCATAATTTTTCTTGTAAATGAAAATTGATATATTACTTAACTATAATCTTGAAATGAGTTAAGTTAATTTTTACACTTTTTTAGACTGATGATAATATTCCGTTGAGAATCATTCTGTTGCTAATGGACGAAGTCTTTGACTTGAAAGACCGCAATCAATGGCTTCGACGTAGAATAGTAACGCTGTTACGGCAAATCATTCGGACGATGTTTGGCGATATAGTTAATAGAAGAATAGTAGATTATGTATCTTTCCTGACTAGTCCGAAGAATGTTGCAACATATTTAAAAATCTTTAAGTAAGTTGAACCCTTTTTGTTTAAAGCTATATTTAATGTAAAAAATTTGATGTTATAGCCAAAATGGCAGTAGATGGCAATAATTACGTTTTACTTATTATGCTTTTCATATTGCGTACTACCCATGAATTTTTTTATATAAATATTTTTATTATGGAATTAAGAATAATAAAAATTGGTTATATCATTATATTAGACACAGTTTTTGGCCCAACGGTGTACGTGCCGACTCGAAACCACCTCGGGATCCCGAAACGAAGAGTCGGACGCGCGTGGCAGCCAAAGTAGCGCTTCTGTCTTGTTTATCAGACGAACTGAAACATATCATAGGCAGCGAAACGACGCGACGTGGTCTACTACGGGTCTTCGAGCTGTTTCAGCGACCTGTACTCAATCGTCGACTGCTTTACGTGCTGCTAGAGGGTATCGTTGAGAACTTGTTTCCACAGACAGACCTAGTGACTATTTTCAGGAAGTTGTACTCCGTCTCTCCTAGGGTTAAAAACAAGGGCAAATCTTGATATTGGGATTAATTTAGTATACATTACTATTGTAGAGTGCTGAAGTTGACATTTTTATCACATCATTCAATAGATTTTGTATAAAATTCCTTTTCAATTTATTTTTTTTCAATTTGTAAATTATGTAAATCGAAACGAGTAGAATTCAATACTGTTTTGCAATCAATCCTTGGTACAATAGTGTGTAAGTTTTTTTGATAAAATATGTGTACAGTTAAACAAAACGTTAACAGTGTGGTTGTTAGTTAACGGTGTGGTTGTCTTTACTACAATTATTTCCATTTCGGATTTTAATTTTAGAACTATATTACTAACAAACGTCATGATTAAAATTAATTTATTTCTATATAAGTTAGGATCAATTGTTGATTAAAAAGCCGGAAAAAGTATATATCTTTCAGATTTAAAAGGGATGATCACTTAGAAATCAATCAAGATATAGTAAAACTTATGTAAAATAAAAGAATATTAAATTTGCACTTAGCTGTCTATTGCATTCGCTGTTGAGTGGTGATTAGGTGGTGGCCAAATAGGAAAGTGTAAGAGCTCAGTCGCGTAATTAAAACTTACTAGGCTGATGAATCTCTATCGGTATTACGTAGGATAATTATCACTACGAAATGATTTTTGTGATTTCTTATAAAACTAGAGAGATAAAGTTACTGTCCGATAAATACCCGGAAAATTATTCAGTACCTACTTTACTGGCATTTTAATTTTTACATCTATGTATGTTAATGTTTAATGCTATAGCGCTTTTTACAGAACTCTCTTCTCTTCCAGTTTCACTTCTTAAATGTGACTTAATGATGATGGTGCATGAGAAAAATGTTAATCGTAGTAATGAAGTACTTTTATTTTAATAGTATATGCTTTTAATAATTAATGTCTTAGTATAAAACATAATAATTAAAATGTATGCTAGTAAAGGAGGACTTAAAATTTACTCAATCATTCCAATTGCATTTCAGGGGTAAGTTGCGTAACAAAATGGATACATTTAGCTTTCTTCAAATTTATCGATACGTATAACCACAATCAGTGTTTACAAGATACATATTTGGAATCGTAATCTAAAAAAGATGCACGTTAAAAACAAAAATAATGAATATTCCGGGATCGTTTATTTCGAGTGCCATTGGACAAGTAGTTTTTGTATGTTTGTTATTTTTTATAAAGTAGTAGTAATCACGAATTATGTTTCAATTGAAAATTAATTTTTCGACACTGCGGGCGCAAAATTCGATTTTCCATGCCTGTATTGCTGGTGCAAAATAGTACATTTCCGCCCTTGGGCAGGAATTATCGAGCCGCAGTATCGAGAAATAGTATGTGCACCACGGGCAGGAATGTGCTGCTTTGCGCCCTTGATACACAATGTACTATTATTGAATTAATACACGTTTACTGGTATTCTATATTTAAATATTTTAAGATTCATCCTGTTACTTTACTAATTTATATTTTTAGAATTTATTTATTTCGAACTTTACAATCTAATTACGCGAAATAAGTTCATGTTCTTAAACATAAATAATTGTAGAGCATTATTTTATTTTTTATATAAACTATTATTTTTATTAAACTTGTTTACAATATTTATTCAAAAATATTATCTTGTCTACTAGATATTAGTTTTTTTTATCAAAATCAAAGAAATTTAATCGTTATTTATTTGTTACTCAAAATTTTCTTAAAATAGCTAATGCCAAAATTAGAAAATTGATAATTAATAATTGTATATAGATTATTTGCTTTTATTGTAAATAAGGTTAATAAAAAATGAAAAATAAATAGAGTAAAATAGTGATTTGTAAAGTTATTACAAAAGTATACATACAATTTGACGTTTATTTATGTGTAATGTACTTACTTTGTTAATATTCGAATACATTTTGTTAAAAGTATTTGTGATTCTTTATACAGACTCGTGCATAAAAATCAGCGTAAAGTTATGTAAACGTATTGTAACAATAATTATTGTAAATTGATGTCGTACTTTTGTATATATCTAGAATGTAAGTAAGGTTGTTTCTATTTTGTTGTATAAGATCGTAGACATTGACTAGAATTACTAAACAAAAAGAAATGAATTATGTGTAAGTAAACTTCTTTTTTCGATAATATTCACGAAGTTTGTTATGGAAAATGTTTTAAATTATTTTATTATATAAGTATTACTCTAATACAATATCATTTAAAAGCACTATTAGAGTAACACTATAAAGGCAGTTAAATATGCCACAAACTTTCTAGACATAAAAAAAATCTTGAAGACTTTTTAAAAGTAAATTATTGAAACAGATTTATATTTTTTGCATTGTATAAGAGTTTTGTCTTTGATTTAACTCATTGAAAATGTTTATTTACTCATCGCAACTTTGATATTTACCTTGATATTATTATACAAATAAGCTTAGAAATATTATTGATATTATTTAAGGTCAGTAGTATCATGTACACAAACATTTTTATCAAAAGATTTATTTATTAAAAATGAGTCCTTATATCAAATTGTTCAATAAATACATGAAAATATTACAATGATTCTACTTTTTTATTTCGACTCCTGCACAAATTGAACCACTAAAAAGCATTCGAATGTCTTTCGAACTTTTTTTAAAACACAATCAATTGATTTTCGGACAACTGCGGCGAATACAGTCTTTCTGTTACGCAATTTTTTTTACTAAAAATTGATTCTTATCAGCCGAAGCAACAAACGCTCGGGGCATCTCGGCAATTCGCCATAAAGGGGTGGGTAGCGTAAAGTACTGAACACTCGCACGAGCCTCGCGCTCGCGACAAAGGGAAAAAAGAAGGAGAATTGAGAAGCAGGAGGAGGAGGAGGAGCTTCAAGGAGCCGCGATGAATAGAGAAAGGAGTAGAGAGAGAGAGAGACAAAGGAGCGAGTTTTATTGCGCGCGCGCCCTCGCTCTATTTTAATCGGCCGCCGCTGGAAATTAAGCCGGAATGCTGATGCGCGACGCGGCTCCGCGGTTGGAATTTATGTGTTGAATTAGATTGGAAGAAACGCCAGCTTGCCGAGGAGAGAAGCGAGCGAGGGACTCGGGTGGGACATCAGAAAGCGTCAGAGCGACAGAAACTTTTTGTGAGATTCTTTGGGGAACGGAGAAAACGCATTTTTTTAAAGGATACCGGGTGTACTTTCTTGGACATGAATAGAAGAATGAGCCATTAAGGATTCAAGCAAATTTTTTGCCTCACAAGTGCCGTGGATACAATGACGATTACTTTTTAGTCGCAACAAGAATTTACACCGAATACGAGTTATTCCCTTTGATACTTAAAAATTTTGAATCCAAGGAACTTCTTTTTTATATAATCGTCATACTCCACCGCACTGCAATCGTAAAGTTACAGCACAGCTCAGTCCCCGCAGTCGACCGCTGCCACCGCCTTATCAGCCCACTTAAATCGCGGAAGTTCTTCGGTTTCTCTGTACGAAAAAGCTGCAGGATCGCCTAGTAACTACCGGCGGCGGCAATGCGAACGTGACGTCGGTAGTAAGAAGCGTAAGAGCGCAGGGGGGGGGGGGGGCGAGGCTTGTAATGAAAAACACGCGTCGCCCGGTTATATTGTGCGAGAGCGGAGGGTGCTGCTTACGAGTGTGTGAAACGCTCGGCGGATATATACACAGTCGTGTGTGGGAGCCGAAGCTTTTGCCCCGGGCGTCGAAAAAAGCGGAAATTATTGATGGAGATTTATGGATTCGACGGCGGGCCGAGTAAACAAATTTCCATTTCTTTTCGGACTCTTGTCGGGGCGGCCTTTCGATCGTTGCGCTTTCGGTTAATGTTTTTCTCTTTGAGTCAACCTCGTGTAAATGTCTCGATTTTAATAATATTATTTATATATTTAATTGATATGTAAATCAGGCGCTGAAGCGTTCCTTTTTAAAAGGCTGCGAATTGACAATGGTTTTTTTTTTGTACTATTTCGAATGATTAATAAATGCCGATTTTCAAGTTCACTTGACTGGAGCAAATTCGAGGCGTTCGAGCGATTTCATTGTGTGAAAATTTGCATGATTAACTCGTTGCAAATAGCGGATAATTTCCTCGCTCGACTAAACTTCCTTACGAAATATTTTGGGATGGATGAGTTTGCATAATTTACCATTCGCCGGGATAAGCTTCATTGTGACGGACGTGTACTAATTGCGCTTAATAGTCTTTCTGGGAAATTTAATCATTTTCAAAAGTTCGACCCGACGAATTTGTTTTTCTTCTACATTAACCCAACGAAATCGGATTAGACTCGTTAACTTTCGTCTCGCGACGTTAAATTTCGCGCAAACAAATCAATTACTTATCTATTCGCGGAGAGCGACTGAAAAGAAGTCCGCCTTTATCCTTCGTGTTCAGTGGCACAAAAAGCAAGCGCCCATTAACCAACAGCGCAATTATATCAGCCGGTCGTAAAAGAAAAACCTAATCGCCTAACAACAAGCGGCCGTAGAATCGATTACAAAATAAAAGACACCGAGAGCCGTCTCGTCCAGAGTCATCACACTTAAATTCAGTCCGTCTGCAGCCGTAAACAGCATTTATCCGGCGTAATAGCAATAACGTAAATAGCGAAGGAAATAAAAGCTCGGCGACCTCCCGAGATCATCAGAGCGTTTAGATGCCAGGACAGAGAGAAAGAGAGAGAGGGCGTTTGCGCGCGTGCGCATAAAAAGCGAAGGCAGCTCGCTCATAACCCCCGAAAAAAGAGAGGCGAGAAAAGACGCCGGGCAAAAAGCAGAAGGCAGAAGGAGGAGAGACGCGCCGACGACGTTCGTACGGCACGAGCGCGGGGCTGCCGCCTTTTTGCTCTCCGCCGAGGAAATTCCGCGCCGTCGGTCGCGAATGAATAAAAAAAAAAAAAAAAAGGACGCCCGGCCCGAAACGATTTCCGGGGGTAAGGGACACGCGCACCGGGCGTGCTTCGCCTTCCTTTTTTGCCCCGCGAAGCCATTGTGCTCGAGACGGCGGCTAAATGATAATTAATCCTTGGAGAAATTTATTGCGAGCGAGGCTGCTTCGGACGCGTTTACGAGGGGCGCGAGCCTTTTTCGGCAATGTTTTATCAAAATATTTTCGATTCATCTCGACTCCGGCAAGCGATTTATGCTGAATTTACGTTAATTGATTGCCCAGCGCGTTGCCAGGTAAATTATTAGGCGGCGAAAGGAAATTTTAATTTAGCCTCTGATTAAAAATCGTTAAATTCGATTGAAGATCTGAAACGGCGACTTTTACCGCGCCGTGCCTCCTCTCAAGAATTTAAAATTAACAAATCTCAAAGAAACTCTCCTGCCAAAACGAGTATAGAACAGTAAAAACGAGGACTGCCACTTCTGCCCGGCAGGCCAGGAGAGCCGTTCGACCCAGAAAAAGCCATCGAGGTCCATTGAAAAAGCGCTCGTCAGTCGTCGTCAGCAATAGTTTTGCGAGCGAGCGCGGCACTCGAGAGCGGAGCTGCAGCTCGAGAAAGAGAGCCAAAAGCAGCCCGAGCGCGCCGGTGGAAGCCGCGCAGTCAGCTCTTTCCCCCCGCTATACACGCGGGGCCGCCCTTCTCGTCCAGCCGCGGCCGCGTTGCCACGTTTATTCGCAGCCGGCTCTCTCGCTTCTCTTTTTTTTTTCGTAATACACCGCGGCGGGCGGTTCGGGTGTCGCGCCGCGCGCGCGAGCACCTGGCCCGAGGGTGCAGAGAGGCGCACGCGGCAATTAAGGGCTCGCTTTCGGCAGCTTGCGGCTGACGATCGAGAGGAGGATCGGGCGAAGGAGCTCTCTGTGTTTTTTGGAAATTTTCAGAGCCGTAAATTCGCTCGGCCTTCTTTTTTTTTGCTCGGTAAGTGAATAGCTCGGACGGGGGAATGTTTGCGGCATCGGGAGGAGTAAGATTTATATACGCTAGGCTCGAAGAACGAAAGCGAAGTAGGCAGCGCTGTAAATTAGCGACGTGGGCAGGATGCTTGACGGGGGCCATTATTTTTTTTTTGAATCTCGTTTCAAGCGTAAGACGGAGCTTCGGGCGAGCTGAAAAATTCATTTTCTGCGGTATTGATCGTTTTAAGAGCAGCGACAGATTTTAGTCGCGAGAAAATAAAAGTTTCGCGCGCTTTTTACGGGCTTCCATAATTTTATGGCTTAGCCGAGGCGATAAGAAAGACTGCACGGAGTGGTTGCGTAAAACTAAAGAAACAATTTTTAACTCTCAAATATTTACAGCGACGAAAAACATAATCTTTACGTCGGAGCATAACGATAAGCAGATTTCAATAAGCTACCGAGGACGTTCGCCCGCTTTCCGAGAGAAGCACTTAAAAACATTTTCTCAAAGTGTCCTTAAAAAACTGCTGTCACCTTTACTTTCGAACTACTAATATTTCATTCTCCCGAGCGCGGTAAAGCATAAAACTCTTGCTGCCGCCGGCGAAGTTTAGTGCCGACATAAACTAGCACTTCTCCGCCGCGGCGCTGTTTTCGACAATAATAATTTTGTCAAAACCGCTCGCGGACTCGAAAGCGCAAAAAGTCGAGTCGCAGCGGCAAAAAGCACATCGGCCGATAAAGCTGCAAAAAGCTGCGAATAAAAAAAGTGCGTTGCGCAACGCCGCCGGTGGGGGGGG